>JAIUJI010000026.1:0-289027 GCA_020796165.1 Pantala flavescens
TTTCACGAGATTTCACGAGATTTCCTGAGAAATCCCGAGATTTCACGAGATTTAGCGAGATTTCCCGAGAATTCCCGTGATTTCGAGAGATTTAGTGAGCAATGGCGAGATTCTGCAAGATTTGGCGAGAATTCACGAGATTTCACGAGAATTTGCGAGATATCGCGCGATTTCACGAGATTTCACGAGAGTTGGCAAGATTTCGTGAGATTTCACGAGAATTCACGAGATTTTACAAGAGTTGATGAGAGTTCCCGAAGTTTGACGAAATTTGCGAGATTTCGGGATATTTCACGAGATTCTGCAAGTATTGGTGATATTTCCCAAGATTTCTCGAGATTTCACGAGCATTGGCGAGATTCTGCAGGATTTGGCGAGAATTCACGAGATTTCACGAGATTTTGCGAGATATCGCGCGATTTCACGAGATTTCACGAGAGTTGGCAAGATTTCGTGAGATTTCACAAGAATTCACGAGATTTTGCGAGATTTCCCGATAAAACCCGAGATTTAGAGAGATTTCATGAGAATTCGCGAGTTTTCACGAGATTTCACGAGATTTAGCGAGATTTCCCGAAAATTCCCGAGATTTAGAGAGATTTCCTGAGAATTCCCGAGTTTTCACGAGATTTCACGAGATTTCCTGAGAATTCCCGAGTTTTCACGAGATTTCACGAGATTTCCTGAGAAATCCCGAGATTTCACGAGATTTAGCGAGATTTCCCGAGAATTCCCGTGATTTCGAGAGATTTAGCGAGCAATGGCGAGATTCTGCAAGATTTGGCGAGAATTCACGAGATTTCACGAGAATTTTCGAGATATCGCGCGATTTCACGAGATTTCACGAGAGTTGGCAAGATTTCGTGAGATTTCACAAGAATTCACGAGATTTTCCGAGAGTTGATGAGAGTTCCCGAGGTTTGACGAGATTTTGCGAGATTTCGTGAGATTTTAAACGATTTCACGAGAGTTGGCGAGATTTCCGTTGGAGATTGCGGTTGGAGACATTTCGCCATATACTGCGAAATTTCAAGAGATTGCACGAGATTCCCGTGATTTCGAGAGATTTAGCGAGACCTCCCGAGAATTCCCGAGATTTCACGAGATTTTGCAATATTTCGAGAAATTTTCCTGGATTCTAGGAGATTCGTTGATATTTCACGTGTCTCTGCGGTATTTCAGGATTTCGGAATATTTTGCGAGATTGCGCGATAGTTGGAGTGATTTAGCGAGAATTGGCGAGATTTCGCGAAATTTCACGAGATTTCGCCAGATACTGCGAGATTCCACGAGATTTCCCGAAATTTCACGAGATTTAGAGATTTCCCGAGATTTCGCGAGATTTTGCGAGATTTCGCGAAATTTTGCGAGATTCTTGGAGATTTGTTGATATTTTACGAGTTTTCACGAGCATTGACGAGATTCTGCGACATTTGGCGAGATTTTGCTTGATTTCGCGAGATTTCAAAAGATTTCACGAGAGTTGGCAAGATTGAGCGCGATTTCACTAGAGTTGGCGAGATTTCGCAAAATTTGGCGAGATTGCGCGAAATTGCGCGAGATTTCACGAGATTTTGTGAGATTCCACGAGATTACACGAAATTTCCCGAGATTTCCCGAGAATTCCCGTGATTTCGAGAGATTAAGCGAGATCTCCCGAGATTTCCGAGAAATCCCGAGATTTCACGAGATTTCGCTAGATTTCCCGATTAAACCCGAGATTTCACGAGATTTAGCGAGACTTCCCGAAAATTCCCGAGATTTAGAGAGATTTCCTGAGAATTCCGAGTTTTCACGAGATTTCACGAGATTTAGCAAGATTTCCCGAGAATTCCCGAGATTTCGAGAGATTTAGCGAGATTTCCCGAGAATTCACGAGATTTCACGAGATTTTGCGAGATTTCGCCAAAATTTCCTGGATTCTAGGAGATTCGTTGATATTTCACGTGTCTCTGCGGTTTTTCAGGATTTCGGAATATTTTGCGAGAATGCGCGATAGTTGGAGTGATTTAGCGAGAATTGGCGAGATTTCGCGAAATTTCACGAGATTTCGCCAGATACTGCGAGATTCCACGAGATTTCCCGAAATTTCACGAGATTTAGAGATTTCCCGAGATTTCGCGAGATTTTGCGAGATTTCGCGAAATTTTGCGAGATTCTTGGAGATTTGTTGATATTTTACGAGTTTTCACGAGCATTGACGAGATTCTGCGACATTTGGCGAGATTTTGCTTGATTTCGCGAGATTTCAAAAGAATTCACGAGAGTTGGCAAGATTGAGCGCGATTTCACTAGAGTTGGCGAGATCTCGCGAGATTTCGCAAAATTTGGCGAGATTGCGCGAAATTGCGCGAGATTTCACGAGATTTTGTGAGATTCCACGAGATTACACGAAATTTCCCGAGATTTCCCGAGAATTCCCGTGATTTCGAGAGATTAAGCGAGATCTCCCGAGATTTCCCGAGAAATCCCGAGATTTCACGAGATTTCGCTAGATTTCCCGATTAAACCCGAGATTTCACGAGATTTAGCGAGACTTCCCGAAAATTCCCGAGATTTAGAGAGATTTCCTGAGAATTCCCGAGTTTTCACGAGATTTCACGAGATTTAGCAAGATTTCCCGAGAATTCCCGAGATTTCGAGAGATTTAGCGAGATTTCCCGAGAATTCACGAGATTTCACGAGATTTTGCGAGATTTCGCCAAAATTTCCTGGATTCTAGGAGATTCGTTGATATTTCACGTGTCTCTGCGGTTTTTCAGGATTTCGGAATATTTTGCGAGAATGCGCGAGAGTTGGGGTGATTTAGCGAGAATTGGCGAGATTTCGCGAGATTTGGCGCGATTTCATGAGATTTTAGAAGATTCTTTGATATTTTCTGAGATTCTGCGAGCTTTCAGGAATTTTCACGAGATTCTGCAAGATTTGGTTATATTTCCCAAGATTTCTCGAGATTTAACGAGCATTGGCGAGATTCTGCAAGATTTGGCGAGAATTCACGAGATTTCACGAGAATTTGCGAGATATCGCGCGATTTCACGAGATTTCACGAGAATTTGCGAGATATCGCGCGATTTCACGAGATTTCACGAGAGTTGGCAAGATTTCGTGAGATTTCACAAGAATCCACGAGATTTTACAAGAGTTGATGAGAGTCCCCGAGGTCTGACGAGATTTCGCGAGATTTCAAACGATTTCACGAGAGTTCGCGAGATTTCGCGAAATTTCACCAGATTTCATTAGAGTTGGCGAGATTTTGCGAGATGTTGCAAAATTTGGCGAGATTGCGCGAGATTTCACGAGAATTGGCGAGATTTCGCGAGAATTGGCGAGATTTTACGAGATTTTTTGAGATTTCACAAGATTTCACGAGAATTTGCAAGTTTTGGCGAGTTTTGACTCGATTTAACGAGATTCTGCGAGATTTCATGAGCTGTCGCGAGATTTGTGGAGATTGTACGAGATTTTGCGAGATTTGGAGAGATTTTCCGAGATTCTGCGAGATTTCACGAGATTTTGCCATATACTGCGAGATTTCAAGAGATTGTACGAGATTCCCGTGATTTCGAGAGATGTAGCGAGACCTCCCGAGAATTCCCGAGAATTCACGAGATTTCACGAGATTTTGCGAGATTTCGCGAAATTTTCCTGGATTCTAGGAGATTCGTTGATATTTCACGAGTCTCTGCGGTATTTCAGGATTTTGGAATATTTTGCGAGATTGACCGATAGTTGGAGTGATTAAGCGAGAATTGGCGAGATTTCGCGAGATTTGGCGCGATTTCATGAGAATTCCCGAGTTTTCACGAGATTTCACGAGAATTCCCGAGAAATCCCGAGATTTCACGAGATTTAGCGAGATTTCCCGTGAATTCCCGAGATTTCCCGAGAATTCTCAAGAAATCCCGAGATTTCACGAGATTTTGCGAGATTTCCCGATAAAACCCGAGATTTAGAGAGATTTCCTGAGAATTCCCGAGTTTTCACGAGATTTCACGAGATTTAGCGAGATTTCCCGAAAATTCCCGTATTTGGAGAGATTTTGCGAGATCTCCCGAGAATTCCCGAGATTTTGCGAGATTTCGCGAAATTTGGCGAGATCTTGCGAGATGTCGCAAAATTTGGCGAGATTGTGCGAGATTTCATGAAAATTGGCGAGATTTCGTGAGATTTCACGAGATTCTAGAAGAGTCGTTGATATTTCACGAGATTCTGCGACCTTTCAGGATATTTCACGAGATTCTGCAAGATTTGGCGAAATTCCCAAGATTTCACGAGATTTCAAGAGCATTGGCGAGATTCTGCAAGATTTGGCGAGAATTCACGAGATTCTCGAGATATCGCGCGATTTCACGAGGTTTCACGAGAGTTGGCAAGATTTCGTGAGATTTCAAAAGAATTCACGAGATTTCACGAGAGTTGATGAGATTTTCCGAGGTTTGACGAGATTTTGCGAGATTTCGCGAGATTTCACGAGAATTTGCAAGTTTTGGCGAGTTTTGACGTGATTCCGCAAGATCTAGCGAGATTTACCAAGATATCACGATATTAACGAACTACGAAATTTTGCGAGATTCTTCAAGATATTGCGAGATTTTGCAAGATTTCGCAAGATTCTGCGAGATTTCATGAGTTATCGCAAAATTTGTGGAGATTGTACGAGATTATGCGAGATTTTCCGAGATTCCGCGAGACTTCACGCGATTTCGCCAGATACTGCGAGATTCCACGAGATTTCCCGAAATATCACGAGATTTAGAGATTTCCCGAGAATTCCCGAGATTTCGCGAGATTTTGCGAGATTTCGCGAAATTTTGCGAGATTCTAGGAGATTCGTTGATATTTCACGAGTTTTCACGAGCATTGGCGAGATTCTGCGACATTTGGCGAGATTTTGAGTGATTTCGCGAGATTTCAAAAGATTTCACGAGAGTTGGCAAGATTACGCGCGATTTCACTAGAGTTGGCGAGATCTCGCGAGATTTCGCAAAATTTGGCGAGATTGCGCGAGAAATCCCGAGATTTCACGAGATTTCGCTAGATTTCCCGATAAAACCCGAGATTTCACGAGATTTAGAGAGATTTCCTGAGAATTCCCGAGTTTTCACGAGATTTCACGAGATTTTGCGAGATTTCCCGATAAAACCCGAGATTTTACGAGATTTAGCGAGATTTCCCGAAAATTCCCGAGATTTAGAGAGATTTACCTAAGAATTCCCGAATTTTCACGAGTTTTCACGAGATTTAACGAGATTTCCCGAGAAATCTCGAGATTTCACGAGATTTAGCGGGATTTCCCGAGAATTCCCGTGATTTCGAGACATTTAGCGAGATCTCCCGAGAATTCCCGAGATTTCGAGAGATTTAGCGAGATCTCCCGAGAATTCCCGAGATTTCGAGAGATTTAGCGAGATTTACCGAGAATTTCCGTATTTCGAGAGATTTAGCGAGATCTCCCGAGAATTCCTGAGATTTAACGAGATTTCGCGAAATTTTGCGAGATTCTAGGAGATTTGTTGATATTTCACTTTTTTTTACGAGCATTGGCGAGATTCTGCGACATTTGGCGAGATTTTGAGTGATTTCGCGAGATTTCAAAAGATTTTACGAGAGTTGGCAAGATTACGCGCGATTTCACTAGAGTTGGCGAGATCTCGCGAGATTTCGCGAAATTTGGCGTGATTGCGCGAGATTTCATGAGAATTGACGAGATTTCGCGAGATTCTCTCGCGAGAAATCCCGAGATTTCACGAGATTTCGCGAGATTTTGCGAGAATTTCCGAATTTGGAGAGATTTAGCGAGATCTCCCGAGAATTCCCGAGATTTCACGAGATTTTGCGAGATTTCGCGAAATTTTGCTAGATTCTAGGAGATTCGTTGATATTTCACGAGTCTCTGCGGTATTTCAGGATTTCGGAATATTTTGCGAGATTGCGCGATAGTTGGAGTGATTTAGCGAGAATTGGCGAGATTTCGCGAGATTTGGCGCGATTTCATGAGAATTCCCGAGTTTTCACGAGATTTCACGAGATTTCACGAGATTTCCCAAGAAATCCCGAGATTCCACGAGATTTAGCGAGATCTCCCGAGAATTCCAGTGATTTCGAGAGATTTAGCGAGATCTCCCGAGAATTCCCGAGATTTCACGAGATTTTGTAAGATTTCGCGAAATTTTCCTGGATTCTAGGAGATTCGTTGATATTTCACGTGTCTCTGCGGTATTTCAGGATTTCGGAATATTTTGCGAGGAATGCGCGAGAGTTGGCGTGATTTAGCGAGAATTGGCGAGATTTCGCGAGATTTCGCGCGATTTCATGAGATTTTAGAAGATTCTTTGATATTTCACGAGATTCTGCGAGCTTTCAGGATATTTCACGAGATTTTTGCAAGATTTGGAGATATTATCCAAGATTTTTCGAGATATCACGAGCATTGGCGAGATTCTGCAAGACTTGGCGAGAATTCACGAGATTTTGCGAGATTTCAAACGATTATACGAGAGTTGGCGAGATTTCGCGAGATTTCACCAGATGTCACTAGAGTTGGCGAGATCTCGCGAGATTTCGCAAAATTTGGCGAGATTGCGCGAGATTGCGCGAGATTTCACGAGATTTTGCGAGATTCCGCGAGATTACACGAAATTTCCCGAGATTTCCCGAGAATTCCCGTGATTTCGAGAGATTTAGCGAGATCTCCCGAGAATTCTCCAGATTTCACGAGATTTCACGAGATTTTGCGAGATTTCGCGAAATTTTGCTAGATTCTAGGAGATTCGTTGATATTTCACGAGTCTCTGCGGTATTGCAGGATGTCGGAATATTTTGCGAGATTGCGCGAGAGTTGGCGTGATTTAGCTAAGTTTGACGAGATTTTGAAAGATTTCAAACGATTTCACGAGAGTTGGCGAGATTTCGCAAGATTTCACCAGATTTCACTAAAGTTGGCGAGATCTCGCGAGAAGTTGCAAAATTTGGCGAGATTGCGCGAGATTTCACGAGCATTGGCGAGATTTAGCGAGATTTCACGAGATTCTAGAAGAGTCGTTGATATTTCACGAGATTCTGAGACCTTTCAGGATATTTCACGAGATTCTGCAAGATTTGGCAAAATTTCCAAGATTTCACGAGATTTCGAGAGCATTAGGGAGATTCTGCGAGATTTTACGAGAGTTGGCGTGATTGCGCGAGATTTTTCGAGAATTGTTGAGATTTCGCGAGAATTGGCGAGATTTTACGAGATTTTTTGAGATTTCACAAGATTTCACGAGAATTTGTGAGTTTTGGCGAGTTTTGACGTGATTTCGCGAGATTTTTCGAGATTTCATGAGTTGTCGCGAGATTTGTGGACATTGTACGAGATTTTGCGAGATTTTCCGAGATTCTGCGAGATTTCATGAGATTTCGCCAGATACTGCGAGATTTCAAGCGATTGCACGAGATTTCCTGAGAATTTCCGAAATTTCACGAGATTTTGCGAGATTCCGCAAGATCTAGCGAGATTTACCAAGATTTCACAATATTAACGAACTACGAGATTTTTCGAGATTCTTCAAGATTTTGCGAGATTCTGCAAGATTTCGCGAGTTTCTGCGAGATTTCATGAGTTATCGCGAGATTTGTGGAGATTGTACAAGATTTTGCGAGATTTTCCGAGATTCCACGAGATTTCACGAAACTTAACGAGATTTCGAGAGATTTCCCGAGAATTCCCGACATTTCGCGAGATTTTGCGAGATTTCGCGAAATTTTGCGAGATTCTAGGAGATTCGTTGATATTTCACGAGTTCTCACGAGCTTTGGCGAGATTCTGTGACATATGGCGAGATTTTGCGTGATTTCACGAGATTTCAAAAGATTTCACGAGAGTTGGCAAGATTACGCGAGATTTCACGAGAGATGACGAGATCTCGCGAGTTTCACAAAATTTGGCGAGATTGCGCGAGATTTCATGAGAATTGGCGAGATTTCGCGAGAGTCTAGAAGAGTCGTTGATATTTCACGAGATTCCGCGAGCTCTCAGGATATTTCGTGAGATTCTGCAAGATTTGGCGAAATTCCCAAGATTTCACGAGATATCAAGAGCATTAGGGAGATTCTTCCGGATTTTACGAGAGTTGGGGAGATTTCACGAGATTTCAAAGGATTTTGCGAGATTCCGCGAGATTACACGAAATTTTCCGAGAATTGGCGATTTTTAACGAGATTTTGCATGATTTCACGAGATTACTCGGCATTTGGCCTGATTTCGTGAGATTTCACAAGATTTTGCGAAATTTGTCGAGATTTTAGGAGAGTCTAGAAGATTTGTTGATATTTCACGAGATTCTGCGAGCTTTCAGGATATTTCGCGAGATTGTGAAGGATTTGGCGATATTTTCCAAGATTTCACGAGCATTGGCGAGATTCTGCGAGATTTGGCGAGATTTCGCGAGATTTGGCGTGATTTCGTGAGAATTGGCGACATTTCTAGAGAGTTGGAGAGATTTCACACGATTTCACGAGAGTTGATGTGATTTATCGAGATCTGGCGAGTTATGACGAGATTTTGCGAGATTCTGCAAGATTCTTCGAGATTTCATGAGTTACCGCGAGATTTGTGGTGATTGTACGAGATTTTGCGAGTTTTTGAGAGATTTTCTGAGAATTCCCGAGAGTTAACGAAATTTCGCGAGATTTCCCGAGAATTCCCGAGATTCTGCGAGATTTCACGAGATTGCTCGAAGAAGCAAACGTTTTGAGTTCTGAGCGTGCTATTTCTCATAAAAATAACAAAAATACGCTTCAATTCAGTAAAAACCTAATGTTATATTGATAAATCGCGCAGAAATCGTACTCCACTATGTTTCAAACGTTACTATGCATGAAAAATCTACTGTTATCGCTCATTTTCCGTATGATACCGCGTAAATACTGTTTTTCAACGAAAGAATGTCCCATTCCTACATTCAAAACGTAATATTACGTGAAAAGCTAATAGATAGTGCTACGAACCGGATGTATCGCATTCAAATATCCCGTTCAGTGGTTTCGAACGTAATATATACGGCTTCATGTGCAGAATGGGATCCAATTTGGTCGAAAACTGATATTCTACTAAAGTTTCCCGAAAAATCGCACGTTTCGAAGTCTAAGCGTGCTTTTTCTCATACTCATTACCAAAAATACGCTTCAGGTAAGTAAAAACCCAATGACAAATAGATTTCTCGCGAAAAATCGTACCTTACTTCGTTTGAACCGCGAATATGCAGAAATATATGTACTGCTATCGCTCATATCCCGTAATGTACCTAAAAATACTGATTCTCAACAAAGAAATGTAATATTCCTACATTCTAAACGCGATAATAAGTGAAAAAATTGCAAGTAATTGCTACAAAGCAGACGAAACGCTTGCAAATTTCCCGGTTTCTGGTTTAGTTCGTAATATTAACGACTTGATTAGAAGAATGGGCTCATATTTGGTCAACACTGATGTTTTACGAAATTAACCCGAAGCAGCACATTTTTAGTGTTCCGAGCGCGCCATTACCCAATTCAATATGTAAATACGCTTAAATTTAGTAAAAACCAACCGAAATACAGATGTTTCGCGCACATATCTTGCATTAATCTTTTTTAACTGTGAATATGCAGAAAAAAGTTAATTCTACTCACTCATTTTCTCAAAATAACACTTAAATACTGATTTTCACAAAGAAATGTAATATTCCTACATTCTGAAGGCGATAATACGTGAAAAAGCGAAAGGTTACAATTAAGAAGCGGATGAATCGCATGCAAATTTCCCGTTTAGTTTTATCGAAGGTAATGTTCGCGACCTTAATGTCTAGAGTGGGTTTAAAATCGGTCGAAACTGATATTTCACTAGAATAACCTGAAGAGGCACACGTTTCGTGCAAAATTTCGCGAGATTTGGCGAGATTTGAAGAGATTTTCCAAGATTCTGCAAGATTTCACGAGATTTCGCCAGATACAGCGAGATTTCAAGAGATTTCACGAGATTTCCCGAGAATTTCCGAAATTTCACGAGATTTCGCGAGATTCTGCAAGATCTAGCGAGATTTCCCAAGATTTCGCGATATAAACGATCATTGTCGAGATTCTGCGAGATTTCTCGAGAATTTGCGAGATTTGCCGGCCTCGTTGGCGGAATGGTTAGCATGCTAATCTTCTAATGCTGAGGTCCCGGGTTCAAATCCCGGCTGAGGAGGAAATTTTCCTCTCAGGGTTTGGATGTCTGTGACGTCCGTTGTTGAGTTTGAAACCTCACTGTAATTGTCCCGTAAGAGGATGTTTGTGCGGTCTTTGGTAATAAATAAATAAATAAATTTCGCGAGATTTCACGAGATTTTACGAGAGTTGATGAGAATTCCCGAGATTTGGCGAGTTTTGACGAGATTTTGCGAGATTCTTCAAGATCTAGCGAGATTTCCCAAGATTTCGCGATATAAACGAAAATTGGCGAGATTCTGCGAGATTTCACGAGATTTTGCGAGATTTCACAAGATTTCACGAGATTTTACGAGAGTTGATGAGAATTCCCGAGATTTGCCGAGTTTTGACGAGATTTTGCGAGATTCTTCAAGATTTCGCGAGATTCTGCGAGATTTCATGAGTTATCGCGAGATTTGTGGAGATTGTACGAGATTTGCGAGATTCTGCGAGTTTAAAATCGGTCGAAAACTGATATTTTACTAGAATAACCTGAAGAGGCACATGTTTCGTGCGAAATTTCGCGAGATTTGGCGAGAGTTTTCGAGATTCTGCGAGATTTAACGAGATTTCGGAAGATACTGTGAGATTTCACGAGAATTCGCGAGATTTCCTGAGAAATCCCGAGATTTCGCGAGATTTAGCGAGATTTTCCGAGAATTCCCAAGATTTCACGAGATTTAGCGAGAAATCCCGAGATTTCACGAGATTTAGCAAGATTTTCCGAGAAATCCCGAGATTTCACGAGATTTAGCGAGATTTTCCGAGAATTCCCAAGATTTCACGAGATTTAGCGAGAAATCCCGAGATTTCACGAGATTTAGCAAGATTTTCCGAGAATTCCCGAGATTTCGAGAGATTTAGTGAGATTTCCTGAGAATTCCCGAGATTACACGAAATTTTGCGAGATTCTAGGAGATTCGTTGATATTTCACGAGTCTCTGCGTTATTTCAGGATATTTCGCGAAATTTTCCAAGATTTCACAAGATTTTGCGAGATTCCGCGAATTTTTGCGAGATTCTAAGAGATTCGTTCATATTTCATATGTCTCTGCGGTATTTCAGGATATTTCGCAAGATTCTGAAAGATTTGGCGAGATTTCCCAAGATTTAACGAGATTTTGGGATATTTCGTGCAATTTGGCTTGATTTCACGAGGTTTGGCGAGATTATACGAGATTTGGCGAGAATAGCCAAGATTTCACGAGAATTGGTGAGTTTTACTTAAAAATCCCGAGATTTCATAAGATTTCGCGAGATATGGCGTGTATTTAAAAGATTTTGAGAGATTTCGCGAGAATTGGCCAGTTTTCCTTAAAATCCCGAGATTTCATAAGATTTCGCGAGATATGGCGTGTATTTAAAAGATGTTGCGAGATTTCGCGAGATTTTGCGGGATTCTAGGAGATTCGTTGATATTTCATTAAATTGTCCGGTCTATCAGGATATTTTACGCGAGATTTCCCAAAACTTCACGAGATTTCACGAGATTATGCGATATTTCGCGGGATTTCGCAAGATTTCACGAGATTGGCAATATTTCGCGAGATATGGATAGATTTTACAAGATTTCGCGAGATTACGCGAGATTTTGCGGGATTCTAGAAGATTCGTTAATATTTCACTGGATTCTGCGGTCTTTCAGTATATTTCGCGAGCTTCTGCAATATTTGGCGAGATTTACTAAGATTTCACGAGATTATGCGATATTTCGCTGAATTTGGCGTGATTTTACGAGATTACAAGAGATTTGGCTAGATTATACGAGATTTGGAGAAATTTCACGAGATTTCGCCAGATTTCGTGAGATTTCGGGAGATTGCACGGGATTTCGCGAGATTTTGCGAGACTCTGCGAGATATCACGAGAATACCTGAAGAAGCAAACGTTTTGAGTTCAGATCGTGCTTTCATCATAAAAAATAGCAAAATTACGCTCCAATTCACACTTGCCATACATCCGTTTCACAACACATGCGTTACATCCGTTTCGTAGCAGTATTTTACCGATCTATCTCATAATATCGCGTTTGGAATATTTGAATGGGAAATTCCTTCGTTGAGAATAAGTATCTTAGCAGCATTTTATTGAATATGAGCGATAGCAGTTCATTTATTTCTCCATATTCACGGTTCAAACAGAGTGAAGTACGATGTTTTCGCGATAAATCTATGTTTCAATGGTTTTTTACTTAACTGAAGCGTATTTCAATATGTATGAGAAATATCACACTCAGACCCCAAAACGTGCGCTTTTTCGTGAATTATAGTAGAATATCAGTTCTCGACAAAATTGGATCATATTTTTCACATGCAGCCGTAAATATTACTTTCGAAACCACTGAACGGGAAATGTGCATGGGATACATCCGGTTCGTAGCACTACCTAACAGCTTTTTCACGTAATATCACGTTCTGAATGCAGGAATGGGAAATTCGTTGAAAAACAGTATTTTCGCGGTATAATACGGATAATGAGCGAGAATAGTAGATAAACTCATGTATATTTACGTTTAAAACATAGTGGGGTACAAATTTTGCGCGAAGTTGTGGTACGAATTTTCTATAATTCCTCAGGTTTTTACTGTATTGAAGCGTATTTTTGTTATTTTCTATGGGAAATAGCACGCTCAGAACTCAAAACGTGAGCTTCATCGGGTTATACAAGTAAAATATCTGTTTCTGACCGAATATGAACTCATTCTAGACATTTAGTCGTGAAAAATTCTTTCGGAACGAGAAAACTGGAAATTTCGCATGCGATTCATCCGCTTCGCAGCAGATTTTTCTCCCATCTTCACGTATTATCGCGTTTAGAAAGTAGGTGGAATTACATTTTTTTGTTGAAAATCAGTATTTATCAGTACATTACGGAATATGAGCGATATCGGAATATTAATTTATGCATATTCACGTTTCAAACATAATGGAGTACGATTGGTGCGCGATAAATCAATATATCGTTAGGTTTTTCCTTAACTAAAGCGTATTTTTGTTATATTTGATGAGAAATAGCACGCTCAGAAAAAAAAACGTGTGCTACTTAAGGTTATTCTAGTTCAATATCAGTTTTCGCCCGATTTTGAACCCATTCTAGACATAAAGTACTGAATATTACTTTAGGAACCAGATAACTGGAAATTTTCATGCGATTCATCCGCTTCGTAGGAGATACTTGCCTCAATTACACGTATTTTCGCATTTTTAATATATAGGAATATAAAATTTCTCTGTTGAAAATCAGTATTTATCGGTATATTACGGAAGATGAGCGATAGCAGAACATTTATTTATGCATATTCACGTTTCAACCATAGTGGAGTACGATTTGTGCGCAATAAATCAATATTTCAATAGATTTTTTACTGAATTGAAGCGATTCTTTGTTATTTTTTATGGGAAATAGCGCGCTCAGAACTCAATACATGTGCTTCTTCGGGCAATTCTAGTTTAATATCAGTTTTCGACCGATTTTGAACCCATTCTAGATATTTAGTCGTGAATATTACTTTTGGAACCAGATAACTGGAAATTTGAATGCGATTCATCTGCTTCGTAGCAGATATTTGCCACATTTTTACGTCTTATCTCGTTAAGAATGTAGGAATATGACATTTTTCTTTTGAAAATCAGTATTTATCGATATATTACGGTATATGAGCGATATCGGAATATTTATTTATGAACATTCACGTTTCAACCATAGTGGTGTACGATTTGTTCGCGATAAATCAAAATTTCATTAGGGTTTTACTGAATGAAAGCGTATTCATGTTATTTATTATGAGAAATAGCAAGCTCAGAACTCAAAACGTGTGCTTCCTCGGGTTATTTTAGTTCAATATAAGTTTTCGACCGATTTTGAACCCATTCTAGACATAATGTCGTGGATATTACTGTAGGAACCATATAACCGGTAGTTTGCATGCTATTCATCCGCTTCGTAGCAGATACTAGCCGCATTTTCACGTATTCTCGCGTATAGAATGTAGGAATATTGCATTTCTTTGTTGAAAATCAGTAGTGTATGAAAGTGAGTGAAATAGTGTATGAAAGCTGGTTTCTTGTACTTATAGACCCTTCTTTTTCATTCCAGAGCATCTTATTCATTTACGATCAATATTTCCCTATTCTTCATCAGTTCACTTCATGCCATGCGAACCTGTTCATTTTACAAATTGAGGCTTTTAATGGATGATGAAAGATGGACTAGTAATATTCCTCATTGTGTTCAGATGTTCAAAACGACGTAGAACACTGTATCGCCCGCAATTTTTGTAAGCCTGGTATCAATTCCTACTCTGAGGTCGTTGGTATATATTAAAAAAAAAGGAGCGGCCCGATTTCGCTTTGATACGATATTCCGGTGATAAAACTTGCGAAATAGTTCGCACTCCGGAACCTTGTCTTTTAGAGGGGCGAAAAGCGGAAAAATATCTGCAATACTGGCGATGGCGGACCCAAAAAAACATTCTCTATATGAACAAAAAAATTGTGTAGTGAGAGAACAACTTTATCTTTTGGTAGGTTTATCCCAAGAGTGGTTATCCTTGGATGTTACAGGGATGTTAAATTGAAAAATATGGAATCGTACTTGCACCTACTGAAGGAAGGCGGCTAGAAGGTACACTATAACAGGAATCGTGAAAAATGGAAATTCTCAATAATGAAGGAAAGAACACAGAGCTGAATATGAAACAAATCGAGGAGTGAAGATTCTGCAAGTCACTATATTGGAGTGTTTTCCATGTAGCATATCACACGTTGCAAGATCCTAGAAATATTCGGTCGAATCCATTGAAATAGTCAAAAGAAGATGCCACTTCTTGCTCCTGGAACGAATGCTAGAAGCAAAGGAAAGGATGAAGAAGTGAGTGAATGAGGAAGTAAACAAGTCGTATTTAAAATCAGCCCCTGAACGCTTGGAAGCATGATGGAATTCTGAAGAACATTGCCACGGTGCACAGAAAATATTTCCGATGAAACAATCAAGACTTGGTTACATATTGGCAGTTGAAAACTCTGGCAATAAGAAGCAAGGATATGGTCGGGCATTCAGGAAGGACATGGGAGGTCCAAAGATACACAAAATCGTCCAGTATAGAAGATAAAAAGGGCTGAAAAGAAGTGAATTTGCTCACAATCTACCTCATAGTCATGTGCTGCGCGAAGAGGCAACAGTAGAGAGAGAGGAAAAATAGAACAGTTTATCAACAAGGAACGACCTAACTGCAGATAGAATGGAAACCGATGATGCTAAGGCTCATGGGCCCATCTTGATGTTCTTCAGTTTGATTTGAAACAAGAAGGTATATGGTCTTCTTTCACAAGTAAGAAATCGCCCATTGTATGAAAAGGCTCATTTTTCATCGAATAGTAGTTTCAGTTCAGTAGCAACGAAAGAAAAATATGACCAGGTCCAAATCGTACCTTGAGAAGGTAGTCTACTCAGATGTTCAAAGTTGTAAGCAATTTCCTTCATCATCTAAGAATAGGCTTGGCAATCCAATCCGTGAATACCCTCCTCGTGGACAGCATGGTGAAGGTTCTCGAATCCAAAGGCATCCTGGAATTGAAAGATGATGAGTTCATTGAAAATGAAGACTTTGTCAAGGACCTAGGCGCACACCTACTGCACGAACGGTTTTAAGGCTGTATAATTGATTTCTTTTAACGATGTACGGCTATTTATTCACCTGTCGTACTTTTGAAATAATTAAAAATTAAAACCTCGTATCAGGGAAAGTTTTTGCATGCAGTGCATGCTTGTAAAACATATAAACTGTTGGTGGCAAAGCTCTACGTCGTAATAAATAGGAATATAGAATCAGGCGATAGTATAACTTGACAAATCAAAGCTTCGGTACGTTCCAAAATGCTGAGAATTTATCAGTCATCAATTAAATTGTTGAAAAAAAAATTTACAAATTTTGAACTACCGCTAAACATTTATCTCGCTTCTGATTGGCTGAGAGAAATGCCACCGCTGTCAGTGTAGAAGCTGTATTGTTAAATTTTATGCCAAATATTTCTTTACCTGATTGCCGATCGAATATCACCAAAAAATCTCTCTCCATTTACGTGGACACCGAGCAATGGCGGTTTTCTTGAAATCCAAAGCATTACGATGACGAAACTTATGAATTCAATATTTTTGCACAGTAAGACTCACGTAGTTGGTAAAAATCATAATAAATACTAATCTTCATTAAATTATAATCCGTCACGACTCACCTCACGTTCAGTTTCTAAAATCTTTCTCGAATTTTAGATTCCCGCCGGTGACAATCGCGTCTCCAAATACCGCGGCGCGTTATTCACTTTCCACTGCGACCTCTCCGTGTCAACATCCTCCCTTTCACCAGTCATTCATTTTCCCCTTTTTCTAATTTAATGCACTCTTTGGAGCATATAATCATCCTCATTAAAACTATGAAGCTACGCCCGAGCTCTCTGTTCACACTAAACGCACTAAATTTCCCATTGTAGCGATAAGTTACGAGCCCATAAGCACGATGCTGTCGTGAGATATATAAGCCGTCCGTGGATATTATTGTCATTAGTATTTATCTGGTCATTTTCACCGAGGTAAAGATATCTTGAATGGCGATGAATAGGAAGCTAGGTATTCGAAACGCTTCGGTCGGACGCAATCGGTAAATAAAATTCCTGGGCACATTCTTGTCGTCGAGGGAAGAGAAATATTTTTTAATGGGACGTTTCTTACCTTACTTGGCTTTTAGACTGAACCTTGCATCCTCACCAAAAGCCGTGCTGCATCGCCTGCACTGGGATGAGGTGTCACATAGCCGTCCTCTACGAAGCTGCAGTAAATCTAATCAATCTCTTATGTGCAACGCCAACCACAGAACGCAACAACGTTGTCACAATCACTTCATACAGGGAGAAACTTGGAGATTTGATAGCTATTTCCATGGATAGTAAAACGGCGTAACGAAAGCATGGGGAAACACGATTCACAAATCACAAGTACGAACTCTGCTCGCTGGTGATAGCCGCCTACTGAGGCGACACCGATACGATAACTTGGCCCTCTGTCGGATTTCGAATATTCTCCATATGACGGAAAATGACGATCTATCTCTAGCGCTCCTCACTCCTGCGAAGAGATCTATGCGTTTATAACTCTGCTACGATTCGTTTTTTCGAGGACTAAAGTTGGATCGAGTTGCGGCGTGCGCTTAGGTATTTGTCAAGGAGATATCTCGTTCCTTGGAAAAGGGATGATATAAAATGGCAATGACTTAATAAGAAAGAAGAAGATGAAGGACGTCGTCTCTCGAAAACCCTAACGTCCGCAAAGTATCGACGAAAATTACCACTGTATCTTCGGAAGAGAGAAGTATCGCACAGAAGCCGAATTAAATCCACCGCAGACTTTCCCCACGGAGGAGCTTCATGCGTCCAATGCGTTGTTTTCCTATTCGCCTCTTCTTACCACCGGGTAATCGTTCGCAGAAACTACCTCCCGTAGCAGGCGTAAGAAGAAGCATTCAAATCGGAATGAAAATTCAAATGATTTAATATTTCACCAGGCATTTTCAAGGCGAGCTGTGACTTTCACGATGTAAGATCGCTCGCGAACATTCTCAACGCTCTTACCGACTACCCTCTCAGCGGAACCGAGATTCTGTATGGCTTTTCCACAAGTTTTACGTATAGATTAAGATTGCAGAGATTCTACTATTAAAATTTATCTCCGCGGATCGTATATGTTCATTTACAGTTTTCCGGTCAAAGTAGTCGACGACTAAACACTCGTTAATGTATATTAATCTCATTCCCCATTTTCCGCACCCAGTCATGACTTTATCTAAATCATTTCTAAGAACTAATCTATCCTCACCGCCGTATATTTCCATGTAGAACATTGTATCGCCCGCAATTATCCTAACCTTACATGGAGTGTAAGTATAGGTGTCTCCTGACTTTTGAATGAGACTAGCATAGATCGATAAGGGATCAAAATTAAGAATACACGTCTTTTTTTATAGACGTTTCTCGCCGTAAGTTTAGGAGATATTAACGTTCAAAGATTGCAATTTTTTTCAAATTTCGCGCTTGGACAACCCAAATCCGCTTATCCCTCTTCCGAGCTCCTACGTAATCAGCGAGTTCGGTGGTGGAGATGGTTGATGCATAGACAAAACTTTTTCTGACAGTCATTTTTGCGCGGTGGACGCTGGTTCGCGACCCGGCAACGGAAATTTTTTTCTCTTCGATTATGATATATTTGTCTCGTACTCAGCGTCTATTACGCAATGTGCATAAAATTTGGAGTTATTATGCGATTTAATATTAACTTTTCTTAGGATTTCTGTTCAAGTTTATTATTCATACAATTGGTGTATATTCATACCCTTACATAGTCAGGAGACACCTATGTTTACACTCCTTGTTAGTATCAATTTCTCGTCAAAGGTCGTTGATATATATAAAAAAAAATAGGAGCGGCCCGATTTCGCTTTGATACGATATTCCTGTAATAAAACTTGCGAAATAGTTCGCACGCCGGAACCCTGTCTTTTAGAGGGGCGAAAAGCGGAAAAGAATATCCGCAATGCTGGCGATGGCGGACCTAAAAAAACATTCTCCCGATATGAACAAAAAAATTGTGGAAGGATTTGAAAGTTTGGACTTCGGAAGCTTTTCGAATTCTTCGGAAATTTTTCATCTGCAAGCCCACCAGCCTGCCGCATCCTAAGCTCACCGTCGCGAAAATTACATGCTAAATTCTCCTTCCACGACGCATGCTCAAACCGTGTTACTCGCTAAATGATTCGAGCACTTAAATCATATCTCCCAATATCACTTCCAAAATCGTAGCTCGATCCTAGTGCTCGCCTCAACAAAGCTTTAAAGCAAGATTAGTTTCCGCGTTGGATGGTAACGGAATGGAAAGGGGAGGAAAGATACAGTTATCTGAAAAGTCTATGGAACTTCAACGGATGCATCTACTGATATACCAAATCTGTTAGCTAGACCTTTCTTTTCTTTGGATTTTTTTTATGCGAAGGCAACTCAAATAACTATAAATGCCGGACTTTGTGATCGTTCGCATCTCACCTACGTCTCTATAGTACGATAACTTTCCATTGCTTGCACACGAATTTACTGCACGTGTGTGAATTCAGAGACGTCTTATAGTTGAACTGCCACTAGATTAGCTGGACGTTTCCGATGCATATTTTAAAAGACTACCTCTAGTATTCGAATACCAAAGGCAGAAAACGAATGCCGCAACTTCAGCGGGAATTTTATGTGATGAGCAGAGGATATGAATCCGTCTGCAGGATGCACTCTTAAAAATATTCTATGATCGGTCCTTGATAATAAGCGAATGCCAATTGACTCTTGGACAAAGTTTATTTAAAAATTCACATAAATTACATGTCAAGTATCACTCTTCCATCAGTGTTTACATCAGATAGTAGCCGAGGTTTTCCTTCCCTTCTCTGCTATCGCTCCCGAATCGAAATCCTTTCCCCAACGGTCGTTGGAGGTACCTGAAACGAGAGTGAAAGAGATTATTCAAAATATGAAAGAATGACTAGGTTCACTGTCAGAATGAGAGGGCATCACCCGTTTGCCAAAACCTTTGTTTCCGGAATGTAAACGATACGGTTAAGTAATTCGAAATGTCAGCAACGGTTCGAAAAGTAAGAGATCCCATGTCTAATGAAGATGTCTGATGAATCCGGAGAGAAATAAAAAAGAATATATTTTTCTCTTCCTGTGGCACTTGGGAAACGCATTCGGTTTTTTGTTGAGTGAACGGAAATGTTCTGCCAAATATCAGGAAATTGGTGTTTGATGAACTCCATCAAATCCTCGTCCCTTCACAGAGGATGGATGAATGCAATTTCTTTGAGAAAAGTTTGCTTGGTGCCCTAAGAAGGAAGATAATGTCTGTAGCATTCTACGGCATCGTATCCCTTTGAGAAGCAAGAAAGAAGAATGAGGGAACAACTTTATCTTTTGGTAGGTTTATCCCAAGAGTGGTTATCCTTGGATGTTACAGGGATGTTAAATTGCAAAATATGGAATCGTACTTGCACCTACTGAAGGAAGGCGGCTAGAAGGTACTCTATAACAGGAATCGTGAAAAATGGAAATTCTCAATAATGAAGGAAAGAACACAGAGCTGAATATGAAACAAATCGAGGAGTGAAGATTCTGCAAGTCACTATATTGGAGTGTTTTCCATGTAGCATATCACACGTTGCAAGATCCTAGAAATATTCGGTCGAATCCATTGAAATAGTCAAAAGAAGATGCCACTTCTTGCTCCTGGAACGAATGCTAGAAGCAAAGGAAAGGATGAAGAAGTGAGTGAATGAGGAAGTAAACAAGTCGTATTTAAAATCAGCCCCTGAACGCTTGGAAGCATGATGGAATTCTGAAGAACATTGCCACGGTGCACAGAAAATATTTCCGAGGAAACAATCAAGACTTGGTTACATATTGGCAGTTGAAAACTCTGGCAATAAGAAGCAAGGATATGGTCGGGCATTCAGGAAGGACATGGGAGGTCCAAAGATACACAAAATCGTCCAGTATAGAAGATAAAAAGGGCTGAAAAGAAGTGAATTTGCTCACAATCTACCTCATAGTCATGTGCTGCGCGAAGAGGCAACAGTAGAGAGAGAGGAAAAATAGAACAGTTTATCAACAAGGAACGACCTAACTGCAGATAGAATGGAAACCGATGATGCTAAGGCTCATGGGCCCATCTTGATGTTCTTCAGTTTGATTTGAAACAAGAAGGTATATGGTCTTCTTTCACAAGTAAAAAATCGCCCATTGTATGAAAAGGCTCATTTTTCATCGAATAGTAGTTTCAGTTCAGTAGCAACGAAATAAAAATATGACCAGGTCCAAATCGTACCTTGAGAAGGTAGTCTACTCAGATGTTCAAAGTTGTAAGCAATTTCCTTCATCATCTAAGAATAGGCTTGGCAATCCAATCCGTGAATACCCTCCTCGTGAACAGCATGGTGAAGGTTCTCGAATCCAAAGGCATCCTGGCATTGAAAGATGATGAGTTCATTAAAAAGGAAGACATTGTCATGGACCTAGGCGCACACCTACTGCACGAACGGTTTTAAGGCTGTATAATTGATTTCTTTTAACGATGTACGGCTATTTATTCACCTGTCGTACTTTTGAAATAATTAAAAATTAAAACCTCGTATCAGGGAAAGTTTTTGCATGCAGTGCATGCTTGTAAAACATATAAACTGTTGGTGGCAAAGCTCTACGTCGTAATAAATAGGAATATAAAATCAGGCGATAGTGAAACTTGACAAATCAAAGCTTCGGTACGTTCCAAAATGCTGAGAATTTATCAGTCATCAATTAAATTGTTGAAAAAAAAATTTACAAATTTTGAACTACCGCTAAACATTTATCTCGCTTCTGATTGGCTGAGAGAAATGCCACCGCTGTCAGTGTAGAAGCTGTATTGTTAAATTTTATGCCAAATATTTCTTTACCTGATTGCCGATCGAATATCACCAAAAAATCTCTCTCCATTTACGTGGACACCGAGCAATGGCGGTTTTCTTGAAATCCAAAGCATTACGATGACGAAACTTATGAATTCAATATTTTTGCACAGTAAGACTCACGTAGTTGGTAAAAATCATAATAAATACTAATCTTCATTAAATTATAATCCGTCACGACTCACCTCACGTTCAGTTTCTAAAATCTTTCTCGAATTTTAGATTCCCGCCGGTGACAATCGCGTCTCCAAATACCGCGGCGCGTTATTCACTTTCCACTGCGACCTCTCCGTGTCAACATCCTCCCTTTCACCAGTCATTCATTTTCCCCTTTTTCTAATTTAATGCACTCTTTGGAGCATATAATCATCCTCATTAAAACTATGAAGCTACGCCCGAGCTCTCTGTTCACACTAAACGCACTAAATTTCCCATTGTAGCGATAAGTTACGAGCCCATAAGCACGATGCTGTCGTGAGATATATAAGCCGTCCGTGGATATTATTGTCATTAGTATTTATCTGGTCATTTTCACCGAGGTAAAGATATCTTGAATGGCGATGAATAGGAAGCTAGGTATTCGAAACGCTTCGGTCGGACGCAATCGGTAAATAAAATTCCTGGGCACATTCTTGTCGTCGAGGGAAGAGAAATATTTTTTAATGGGACGTTTCTTACCTTACTTGGCTTTTAGACTGAACCTTGCATCCTCACCAAAAGCCGTGCTGCATCGCCTGCACTGGGATGAGGTGTCACATAGCCGTCCTCTACGAAGCTGCAGTAAATCTAATCAATCTCTTATGTGCAACGCCAACCACAGAACGCAACAACGTTGTCACAATCACTTCATACAGGGAGAAACTTGGAGATTTGATAGCTATTTCCATGGATAGTAAAACGGCGTAACGAAAGCATGGGGAAACACGATTCACAAATCACAAGTACGAACTCTGCTCGCTGGTGATAGCCGCCTACTGAGGCGACACCGATACGATAACTTGGCCCTCTGTCGGATTTCGAATATTCTCCATATGACGGAAAATGACGATCTATCTCTAGCGCTCCTCACTCCTGCGAAGAGATCTATGCGTTTATAACTCTGCTACGATTCGTTTTTTCGAGGACTAAAGTTGGATCGAGTTGCGGCGTGCGCTTAGGTATTTGTCAAGGAGATATCTCGTTCCTTGGAAAAGGGATGATATAAAATGGCAATGACTTAATAAGAAAGAAGAAGATGAAGGACGTCGTCTCTCGAAAACCCTAACGTCCGCAAAGTATCGACGAAAATTACCACTGTATCTTCGGAAGAGAGAAGTATCGCACAGAAGCCGAATTAAATCCACCGCAGACTTTCCCCACGGAGGAGCTTCATGCGTCCAATGCGTTGTTTTCCTATTCGCCTCTTCTTACCACCGGGTAATCGTTCGCAGAAACTACCTCCCGTAGCAGGCGTAAGAAGAAGCATTCAAATCGGAATGAAAATTCAAATGATTTAATATTTCACCAGGCATTTTCAAGGCGAGCTGTGACTTTCACGATGTAAGATCGCTCGCGAACATTCTCAACGCTCTTACCGACTACCCTCTCAGCGGAACCGAGATTCTGTATGGCTTTTCCACAAGTTTTACGTATAGATTAAGATTGCAGAGATTCTACTATTAAAATTTATCTCCGCGGATCGTATATGTTCATTTACAGTTTTCCGGTCAAAGTAGTCGACGACTAAACACTCGTTAATGTATATTAATCTCATTCCCCATTTTCCGCACCCAGTCATGACTTTATCTAAATCATTTCTAAGAACTAATCTATCCTCACCGCCGTATATTTCCATGTAGAACATTGTATCGCCCGCAATTATCCTAACCTTACATGGAGTGTAAGTATAGGTGTCTCCTGACTTTTGAATGAGACTAGCATAGATCGATAAGGGATCAAAATTAAGAATACACGTCTTTTTTTATAGACGTTTCTCGCCGTAAGTTTAGGAGATATTAACGTTCAAAGATTGCAATTTTTTTCAAATTTCGCGCTTGGACAACCCAAATCCGCTTATCCCTCTTCCGAGCTCCTACGTAATCAGCGAGTTCGGTGGTGGAGATGGTTGATGCATAGACAAAACTTTTTCTGACAGTCATTTTTGCGCGGTGGACGCTGGTTCGCGACCCGGCAACGGAAATTTTTTTCTCTTCGATTATGATATATTTGTCTCGTACTCAGCGTCTATTACGCAATGTGCATAAAATTTGGAGTTATTATGCGATTTAATATTAACTTTTCTTAGGATTTCTGTTCAAGTTTATTATTCATACAATTGGTGTATATTCATACCCTTACATAGTCAGGAGACACCTATGTTTACACTCCTTGTTAGTATCAATTTCTCGTCAAAGGTCGTTGATATATATAAAAAAAATAGGAGCGGCCCGATTTCGCTTTGATACGATATTCCTGTAATAAAACTTGCGAAATAGTTCGCACGCCGGAACCCTGTCTTTTAGAGGGGCGAAAAGCGGAAAAGAATATCCGCAATGCTGGCGATGGCGGACCTAAAAAAACATTCTCCCGATATGAACAAAAAAATTGTGGAAGGATTTGAAAGTTTGGTCTTCGGAAGCTTTTCGAATTCTTCGGAAATTTTTCACCTGCAAGCCCACCAGCCTGCCGCATCCTAAGCTCACCGTCGCGAAAATTACATGCTAAATTCTCCTTCCACGACGCATGCTCAAACCGTGTTACTCGCTAAATGATTCGAGCACTTAAATCATATCTCCCAATATCACTTCCAAAATCGTAGCTCGATCCTAGTGCTCGCCTCAACAAAGCTTTAAAGCAAGATTAGTTTCCGCGTTGGATGGTAACGGAATGGAAAGGGGAGGAAAGATACAGTTATCTGAAAAGTCTATGGAACTTCAACGGATGCATCTACTGATATACCAAATCTGTTAGCTAGACCTTTCTTTTCTTTGGATTTTTTTTATGCGAAAGCCACTCGAATAACTATAAATACCGGACTTTTTGATTGTTCGCATCTCACCTACGTCTCTATAGTACGATAACTTTCCATTGCTTGCACACGAATTTACTACACGTGTGTGAATTCAGAGACGTCTTATAGTTGAACTGCCACTAGATTAGCTGGACGTTTCCGATGCATATTTTAAAAGACTACCTCTAGTATTCGAATACCAAAGGCAGAAAACGAATGCCGCAACTACAGCGGGAATTTTATGTGATGAGCAGAGGATATGAATCCGTCTGCAGGATGCACTCTTAAAAATATTCTATGATCGGTCCTTGATAATAAGCGAATGCCAATTGACTCTTTGACAAAGTTTATTTAAAAATTCACATAAATTACATGTCAAGTATCACTCTTCCATCAGTGTTTACATCACATAGTAGCCGAGGTTTTCCTTCCCTTCTCTGCTATCGCTCCCGAATCGAAATCCTTTCCCCAACGGTCGTTGGAGGTACCTGAAACGAGAGTGAAAGAGATTATTCAAAATGTGAAAGAATGACTAGGTTCACTGTCAGAATGAGAGGGCATCACCCGTTTGCCAAAACCTTTGTTTCCGGAATGTAAACGATACGGTTAAGTAATTCGAAATGTCAGCAACGGTTCGAAAAGTAAGAGATCCCATGTCTAATGAAGATGTCTGATGAATCCGGAGAGAAATAAAAAAGAATATATTTTTCTCTTCCTGTGGCACTTGGGAAACGCATTCGGTTTTTTGTTGAGTGAACGGAAATTTTCTGCCAAATATCAGGAAATTGGTGCTTGATGAACTCCATCAAATCCTCGTCCCTTCACAGAGGATGGATGAATGCAATTTCTTTGAGAAAAGTTTGCTTGGTGCCCTAAGAAGGAAGATAATGTCTGTAGCATTCTACGGCATCGTATCCCTTTGAGAAGCAAGAAAGAAGAATGAGGGAACAACTTTATCTTTTGGTAGGTTTAACCCAAGATTGGTTATCCTTGGATGTTACAGGGATGTTAAATTGCAAAATATGGAATCGTACCTGCACCTACTGAAGGAAGGCGGCTAGAAGGTACACTATAACAGGAATCGTGAAAAATGGAAATTCTCAATAATGAAGGAAAGAACACAGAGCTGAATATGAAACAAATCGAGGAGTGAAGATTCTGCAAGTCACTATATTGGAGTGTTTTCCATGTAGCATATCACACGTTGCAAGATCCTAGAAATATTTGGTCGAATCCATTGAAATAGTCAAAAGAAGATGCCACTTCTTGCTCCTGGAACGAATGCTAGAAGCAAAGGAAAGGATGAAGAAGTGAGTGAATGAGGAAGTAAACAAGTCGTAGTTAAAATCAGCCCCTGAACGCTTGGAAGCATGATGGAATTCTGAAGAACATTGCCACGGTGCACAGAAAATATTTCCGAGGAAACACTCAAGACTTGGTTACATATTGGCAGTTGAAAACTCTGGCAATAAGAAGCAAGCATATAGTCGGGCATTCAGGAAGGAGATGGGAGGTCCAAAGATGCACAAAATCGTCCAGTATAGAAGATAAAAAGGGCTGAAAAGAAGTGAATTTGCTCACAATCTACCTCATAGTCATGTGCTGCGCGAAGAGGCAACAGTAGAGAGAGAGGAAAAATAGAACAGTTTATCAACAAGGAACGACCTAACTGCAGATAGAATGGAAACCGATGATGCTAAGGCTCATGGGCCCATCTTGATGTTCTTCAGTTTGATTTGCAACAAGAAGGTATATGGTCTTCTTTCACAAGTAAGAAATCGCCCATTGTATGAAAAGGCTCATTTTTCATCGAATAGTAGTTTCAGTTCAGTAGCAACGAAAGAAAAATATGACCAGGTCCAAATCGTACCTTGAGAAGGTAGTCTACTCAGATGTTCAAAGTTGTAAGCAATTTCCTTCATCATCTAAGAATAGGCTTGGCAATCCAATCCGTGAAGACCCTCCTCGTGGACAGCATGGTGAAGGTTCTCGAATCCAAAGGCATCCTGGAATTGAAAGATGATGAGTTCATTGAAAATGAAGACTTTGTCAAGGACCTAGGCGCACACCTACTGCACGAACGGTTTTAAGGCTGTATAATTGATTTCTTTTAACGATGTACGGCTATTTATTCACCTGTCGTACTTTTGAAATCATTAAAAATTAAAACCTCGTATCAGGGAAAGTTTTTGCATGCAGTGCATGCTTGTAAAACATATAAACTGTTGGTGGCAAAGCTCTACGTCGTAATAAATAGGAATATAGAATCAGGCGATAGTAAAACTTGACAAATCAAAGCTTCGGTACGTTCCAAAATGCTGAGAATTTATCAGTCATCAATTAAATTGTTGAAAAAAAAATTTACAAATTTTGAAATACCGCTAAACATTTATCTCGCTTCTGATTGGCTGAGAGAAATGCCACCGCTGTCAGTGTAGAAGCTGTATTGTTAAATTTTATGCCAAATATTTCTTTACCTGATTGCCGATCGAATATCACCAAAAAATCTCTCTCCATTTACGTGGACACCGAGCAATGGCGGTTTTCTTGAAATCCAAAGCATTACGATGACGAAACTTATGAATTCAATATTTTTGCACAGTAAGACTCACGTAGTTGGTAAAAATCATAATAAATACTAATCTTCATTAAATTATAATCCGTCACGACTCACCTCACGTTCATTTTCTAAAATCTTTCTCGAATTTTAGATTCCCGCCGGTGACAATCGCGTCTCCAAATACCGCGGCGCGTTATTCACTTTCCACTGCGACCTCTCCGTGTCAACATCCTCCCTTTCACCAGTCATTCATTTTCCCCTTTTTCTAATTTAATGCACTCTTTGGAGCATATAATCATCTTCATTAAAACTATGAAGCTATGCCCGAGCTCTCTGTTCGAAGAAACGGCTTCGGAAACGCACTAAATTTCCCATTGTAGCGATAAGTTACGAGCCCATAAGCACGATGCTGTCGTGAGATATATAAGCCGTCCGTGGATATTATTGTCATTAGTATTTATCTGGTCATTTTCACCGAGGTAAAGATATCTTGAATGGCGATGAATAGGAAGCTAGGTATTCGAAACGCTTCGGTCGGACGCAATCGGTAAATAAAATTCCTGGGCACATTCTTGTCGTCGAGGGAAGAGAAATATTTTTTAATGGGACGTTTCTTACCTTACTTGGGTTTTCGACTGAACCTTGCATCCTCACCAAAAGCCGTGCTGCATCGCCTGCACTGGGTTGAGGTGTCACATAGCCGTCCTCTACGAAGCTGCAGTAAATCTAATCAATCTCTTATGTGCAACGCCAACCACAGAACGCAACAACGTTGTCACAATCACTTCATACAGGGAGAAACTTGGAGATTTGATAGCTATTTCCATGGATAGTAAAACGGCGTAACGAAAGCATGGGGAAACACGATTCACAAATCACAAGTACGAACTCTGCTCGCTGGTGATAGCCGCCTACTGAGGCGACACCGATACGATAACTTGGCCCTCTGTCGGATTTCGAATATTCTCCATATGTCGGAAAATGACGATCTATCTCTAGCGCTCCTCATTCCTGCGAAGAGATCTATGCGTTTATAACTCTGCTACGATTCGTTTTTTCGAGGACTAAAGTTGGATCGAGTTGCGGCGTGCGCTTAGGTATATGTCAAGGAGATATCTCGTTCCTTGGAAAAGGGATGATATAAAATGGCAATGACTTAATAAGAAAGAAGAAGATGAAGGACGTCGTCTCTCGAAAACCCTAACGTCCGCAAAGTATCGACGAAAATTACCACTGTCTCTTCGGAAGAGAGAAGTATCGCACAAAAGCCGAATTAAATCCACCGCAGACTTTCCCCACGGAGGAGCTGCATGCGTCCAATGCGTTGTTTTCCTATTCGCCTCTCCTTACTACCGGGTAATCGTTCGCAGAAACTACCTCCCGTAGCAGGCGTAAGAAGAAGCATTCAAATCGGAATGAAAATTCAAATGATTTAATATTTCACCAGGCATTTTCAAGGCGAGCTGTGACTTTCACGATGTAAGATCGCTCGCGAACATTCTCAACGCTCTTACCGACTACCCTCTCAGCGGAACCGAGATTCTGTATGGCTTTTCCACAAGTTTTTCGTATAGATTAAGATTGCAGAGATTCAACTATTAAAATTTTTCTCCGCGGATCGTATATGTTCATTTACAGTTTTCCGGTCAAAGTGGTCGACGACTAAACACTCGTTAATATATATTAATCTCATTCCCCATTTTCCGCACCCTATCATGACTTTATCTAAATCATTTCTAAGAACTAATCTATCCTCACCGCCGTATATTTCCATGTAGAACATTGTATCGCCCGCAATTATCCTAACCTTACATGGAGTGTAAGTATAGGTGTCTCCTGACTTTTGAATGAGACTAGCATAGATCGATAGAGGATCAAAATTAAGAATACACGTCTTTTTTTATAGACGTTTCTCGCCGTAAGTTTAGGAGATATTAACGTTCAAAGATTGCAATTTTCAAGCATCACCATTTGAATGTGGGTTTAACCCATTTAATAAATCCCGAATTCCATTCTCTCATCATTTTTTTCTTATTGCAGTAACCTCTAATTTTTGTTGTAGAAATTTTGATTCTTCTTCCCATAATCGAAAGAGAAAATAGAATCGTATCATGAAGAGTTGTATCACCAACGTTTATTGTAATTCTATTAGTAGGACTATACCACAAATGAAACCAGGGTGTACTTGAATGATGAAATTAGGATAATTGTTAGTTATAACATTTGATTTGCATTCAAAAAGTGGTGATTTATTCAACGTATCTTAAATCAGAAGCAAAAATTGCAATCAGTTTCGACCTGATCATCATCTGAAGTTAAAGGAAAAAAAACAAGTTAAACCTCCCATAAAAGGGATATCCTGACAATCTCCCAGGTTGGGAATAATTATTCCAGCACATATAAAAGAAGAGCCTTAAATGATGCATGAGTTAATAGGTGAAAAAATGCCAATTCTGTATAACCCATAGCCAAAATTCTTATTATTAATCCAAGTTGACTTAATGCAGAAAGAGCAATAATTTTTTTTCAAATCAAATTCATAATTTGCCCCTATTCCAGATATAAATATGGTTATGCCTCCAATTAATAATAAATACTTACCTTACCCACTATTTATAACCAGAACATTAAATCGGATTATTAAATAAACCCCAGCCGTAACTAAAGTAGAAGAATGAACCAATGAAGATACTGGTGTTGGAGCCGCCATTGCAGTTCGTAATCAAGAAGAAAAAGCAATTTGAGCACTATTAGTTATAGCAGCAAAAACCATTAATAAAGAAATTATAATCCCTTCAAAATCAATAAATATATAATTTAAATAAAAAGCATAATTTCATCTACCATAATTTAATATTCAGGCAATACCTAATAAAAGGCTACATCACCGAGGGGATTAGATAAAACAGTTAATATTCCAGCTCTATAAGACTAAAAATTTTTATAGTAGATTGCTAAGAGATAAGAAATTAAACCAAGACCATCCCAAACTAATAGGATTGAAATTATATTTGGTCTAATAATAAATAATATTATTGAAAATTCAAATATTAATACAAATAAAATAAACTGAGAGATATAAGGATCTCCTTCCATATTATTATTTCTATAAAAAATTACTATACTAGAAAGAAATAAAACAAAACGTATAAACACTAAAGATATTCAGTCAAATAGTATAGTTATTACAATATTTATAGAATTTAAAGGAAGAACACCCCATTCAAAAAATACAGTCAAATTATTTACACAAAATTAAATACCTAATGTAAGATTAGTTAAAGATAACACTTAAAATATTAAAGATCTAATAAAACAAATATTTAAGCGTCAATTAATGATCTTAAGCAAACGATATTGCATTATTGACACCACAAATCAAAATTTTAAATTAAACTTTTTAGATTAAAATCTGTCGAAAAATGAATCTCTTTTTAAAGTGATGTAATTTAAAGGAAATCAGTGTAATAATAAAGGTAAATATACACGATAGTATCCGAAATTTGAACTATACGAAGTAGAAAAAGTCTTTCCATGCTGGGTATATCTATATAAATATAAAGCATAAGCAGCTCTAAAAAATGATGAAAAAATAATTGCAATTATAGTTACTCAACTTCAACTTAGAATTCTATTACGTAAACTAATTTCCCCTAACAAATTAATTCTAGGTGGAGCAGCCATGTTACATGAACTAAGAAGAAATCACCATAAACATATTCTAGTTATTAGATTAATGAATCCCTTATTAATAAATAATCTTCAACTTCCTAATCGTTCATAAGAAATATTAGCAAGAACTTGATGAACATAAACCATGAGCAATTATTAAAACATAAGTATTACCTAAACCTCAACAAGTTATTGTTATTAATCTAGCTAATACAATCCCTATATGAACAATAGACGAATAAGCAATTAATGACCTCAGATCAACTTGACATAAGAAAATTAATCTGACAATCACTCCTCCTACTAAACAAATACCTATTCACATAAAATTAAACTTCACTCCTGCAGATGTAATTAATCTAAAAACACGCAAAAGACCATACCCTCCTAACTACCCCGCTAAAGTTATAGATCCAGAAAAAGGAGGTTCAACATGAGCCTTTGGTAATAACAAGTGAAATAAAAATATAGGCATTTTAACTAAAAAGGCAAATGGTAACGAGATGTAAGAATAAAAGCTGACGTTGCAAATGTGAAGATAATCAAAAACATAAATTCAGTCTACCCAAATTTTTATATAAATTACAAATTGAAACTAATAAAGGTAGAGATGCAAATAAAGTATAAAATAATAAGTTAATACCTGCCTGTACACTTTCAGGTTGATAACCTCTCCGTAAGACTAAAAGAAATATAGGAATTAATGATATTTAAAAAAATAAATATAATATAAATAAATTAGCTGTTATAAAAGTAATAATAATATTATTATTATTATTATTATTATTATTATTGTACATACAAAAAACTGGGTAAAGTTTTTATGAGAATAAATTGAAGATCTAGCTAGTAACATTAAACAGCAAATTCAAAATATTAAAAAATTAAACCATAACTTAACACATCATAACCAAAATAAAATCTTATATTGCAATAAGAAAAAACTATATAACCTTCTAATAAAAAAATAAAAGAAGCAAAAAAATGAAGGAGACTACTAATCAAAATGCAGGGGTAAAACATAATTGGATCATTAAAATAAGATATAAAACAAACTTTAGCATTGTAAAAGTCTAAATGAACTAAAATAATCATTGCCCTCTCTCCGAATTATAGAAACTAAAATTCCTAAACCCAAAGCTCCTTCATCTACCCCAAAAGTCATAAAATATATAAGAAAATAAAGATCAGAATAAAAAAGTAATACAAAAAAAATTAAACAAAAGTCTAAGAATTATAAATTCTAAACTTAGCGGAGTAGAAAGAAGGTTCTTGCGTTTAGATACAAATGATCATAAACCTCAAGTATTTTGAAAGTACAATAAAAGGAGTAATACCCTTATTAGTTTCACTTAAATTTGTACATTGAATTAAAAATGAAAGGATTATAATCTTTAATCCAGAGAAAAAAATTAAGTAATTTAATGAGACAGGAAGGAATCTTTTTCAAGCCAAATATATATTAATTTATCATAATGATAACAAGGCAGATTTCCAATTTTCAAGGCAGAATATAAATGATACTAATACTAACTTTAAAATTTCTAAACTTTAAAAATCGGTGAGTAAAAATCAACTCCTAAGAACTTTACCACAAATAAAATTCTTGAATATTCTGCTACAAAAATTAACGCAAACCCACCTCTTCTATACTCAACGTTAAATCCTGACACAAGCTCAGACTCACCTTCAGCAAAATCAAAAGGAGTATGATTAGTATCTGCTAGAAGAAGGAAATCAAATAATTATTAAAGGAATAATATATAAAGCAAATATAATCTCGATAAAGAGAAAATTGATACATTCTATATACTTTAGAAAGAAAAATAAAAGAGATTAACCCATTTATGCTGAAGGTAAAAACTTTTTAATTATTATCTGATATTCATATAAATTGGTTTAAAAGAATAAAAAAAAGAGTTTGAAAGAAAATTTAGTTAAAGTTATCTGGTTACAGAGTTACATGGTGTTCCAAAAATGGAACACTAGGCAAAAGCGCTACCTAATACATAGAATGTAGTCTTCGGTATGATAGTCCTTAGAGCACTTTATTTGAAGGGCAACATTGCATTTCTTACAGCAAAAAGTGGTATATTTGCGGCATTCTACAATATTTTGGTTTGCTTTGATTGTTTTGTGATTACATGATTCTGGTCATCATAACGGGAGTCCTTATTGCGTTTCTAAGAAGGTCTTCCCAGTTTGGGTCGAATTACCATGGGTCTTCAGATAATGGCATGCCACACAGCGAAGAAACTCAAAAAGATCCATTGGCTTTGGATCGTAAGTTTTATGCAGCTGCCAAGCATTTTGTAGAGCTAATTGGTTGCTGCACTTGGATCTTCTTTTTATGTTTTTGTGAATAGCGATTGACAAGACACAGCGGATTGACACCAGCCCCAGATGATGTAACTTTGACAACACTGTTATCATTCAGCATCCATATTGACTGTGCCTTCAATTCTGTAATCAAACGCAACCCTTTCTTTATTTTTTAGGGCATCTTCTGATTCCAAAAGGATTTTGTCGATTCCATTTTTTCTCACTGTGCGGGTTGCTTGATGACCATTTGAACTGAGTGTATCAAAAAGTGCAATGTCCAGGGTGCTCCTTCATGAGTGCATCAGTAAATTGTAGGACAACGGATGCACCGACACCATATTCCTCATAATTAGTGTTTGGGTTTTACCTTGATATGGTTGAAACCAACAAATATAACCTAGGCATGTGGCACCACATCAAAACTTGTACCCAAACGGAAAAGGTTTTCCCCAAATAAACTGTTTGCGTTCATGACGACCAAAGTAAGGAATCATAGACTCGTTAAAGCTGAAGTCTGTTTTGTTTGGTACAAATAGCATGCATCTCTCTTCTGGATCAAAATTTTCTTGAACAAGGTACGCAGGGGCACGCAAAGAATCAGGCAGATTATTTATTGTTTCTCCTTCTTTATCAACAGAGTCCTCATCAGAAACAGGAGTTGTTGCATTTTCAGGAGGTCCTATGATAATTGCATTTGCTTTTATGTCATAATTTGTCTACAACAGGTCAGCTATTTTTGTAGGGTTAATGTTTTATGCAACTTGAGACTTAAAAGTGGTGAAAATTAAAAAACAAAGATAAAGGCCATATATGTAAATAAAAAAGTATACGGCGAAGTCACAGTAGTGGTTGTGCCTAGTGTACCAAAAATGGAACAATCAACTTTTCTATCCTCTAACTTGTATATGAATAACATTTTCTGTATGTTCTGATTATGACATGAAACAGTGAGTATTCAAGTAGTAATAGAAAAATAAATAAAATCTATAGACGGTAAATCACTTAAGTTATAATTAAAGTTTATCGAGTGAGTCTTGAAAAATCTACTCAAAAAAATAAAGCTAGGTTTTACAACGTCCACCTAGCTCTGTGTTCGCTCTGTGACTAATTCCGTGAATTCGGTTATGCTATACATACCCTTACAAAGAAAGCAGGAAGTTTTCACCCACTTCCCAGATTTCTTGTAAGCGATAGGATATAAAATAACTTCACGTAACTGCCGTTCCAAAAACGGAACTCTAGGCATAAATGGGTTAAGAACATTCTTTTCTATGATCACCTAAGTTCATGGAAAATATCTTAATAATTGAAGCTGATCCTATCTCATCTTCTTTTCATTCTATTTTCTTAAGTCAATGTTTTTGTTTTTAGATTGTATTTCATCTAATATTTACTTATGTAACATTTGTGTAAAGGAACTCTTATATTGCTCATCTTGGTATGACAGAGAGGAATATGTGTGTACAGTTATTGTCTTGAAGCATATAAACATATAATAATATCTTAGTGATAGATTTCAATGCTTGGTTGCAGATGTGCTTGGGACTACAAGATATAGATGAGAAGAATGGGCAACATTTTTTTGCACTGATTTACTGGGATTTAGGTTCAGCATGAAGACATTACTTTGGATCAAGAACACTGCAAGTTAGTCTTAAAGGAAAAATAATTTGAAATGGAAATGGTGCATTGATATGGATCGTAAAAGCTTTTATTTATTTCAGGACTAAGGTCCTCCAAGCAAGCACCTGAGACATATTATACATCTTCCTATTTAGGAATTGAATCCCTCTCATTGCAGCATTTCTTTGATTGTCACTACACTCGGATATAACAATGTGAAGGTTTGGCATATTCAAGAATTTCTTTACAGTTTGTCTTTTACAGATATCTACTTGATGACCTGCCTCCATATATTTATTTTGACACTTGTGAACAGAATTAGAAGAGATATCCTACCATTCATCCATGATATCTCCTTTTATAAAAGGTGAATGATGTTTGAACATAACGACATGCAATATAGACTGACAGGTAATAAAGAATTATTATAGATGCAATGAACTAGACTCTGATAATAAATAAAGCATTTTCTTATCATCTACTTTTTTTCATGCAAGCTTCTCAGAAATTTAACATTCCAATGCTATGTTCCTGGAGGTACCTCAGGAAAGGAAGCTGAAAATTATTCCACCAAAGGTCAAAACTAAAGGAAAGGTAAGTGACTATTACATTGGGTTTAACGTGGAATACCACACTTTTATTATTCAAATGGTCTTGAAAACGAATCGGTAATTCAAGAAATAGCATATACCAAGAGTGAGAATGATTTTGGATTTATAAGAGTTGTCAGTGTTAGTCTACATAGTTGAAGTTGTGAAATATTTGTAGAAAAGTGGATCGTGCTACCCGTGATGAGTAGGTGAAGTGCAAATATATATGCATGGATTAAGAGAATTGAGTGACAGTAATAGTAATTAGACCATCCATGGTTTTTTCTAATCGAGATAATAAGTAACTTTTAAGAAGTGCCTCTTAAGATAAACTATCTTCCTTAGAGTAGTTTGCAATGTTGATGGCCAAAATAGAAATGAGTAACTATGCAATACTTACAAATGCAAGAATTACAAATGATTTTTTACCACCCAAAGTTGAATTGCAAAGATTGTGTTCCGATGTATTTGAATTCAATAAGAATAATTATACTTAGCTTAATAGGTTATAGATTTAAAACATTTTAGCAGCAAAGGAAGACCTAACTGCAGGTGGAATGGAATCTGATGATAATAATGCTGAATGCTCATGGCACTTTCTTGTTACTCATTTTGATTTGCAAAAATCAGTATTTTGGAGCTCCTTCACCGATATGAAACCGTACATTCGATCACTATAGTAATTATTTATCAAATAATAGATTCAATTCATGTCCATGTAAAAACAAGGGTGACCAGTTGGAGGACAAATTAAAGCAATACATGTTAATAAGGGAAGATAAACTAAAATTACAATTTAGTTTAGCTTTAAATTAAACAGAATCCCTCAAGTTGCATCAAAGGATTGCCTTGAATTAAATGTGAATCATAAAAGAATATCTCAATTGCTAATTCCAAATCAAAAAGGAATATTCTGCCTTTATGCATGCATATTTGAAGAGGAATATACATCGGTAATATGTTGTACCAAAATATACAAAAAATTACATTTGATAATAAAGATTTGGAGGCCTCTTATTAACAATCATAAACCGCGTTCCATCAAAATTAGGTGTTATGGGTTATTAATTTGTTAAACCTTTATGATTGAGTAGTGTGTCCTCCTGTCAGTAAAGAAGTAAATGAAGCAGAAGGTATGATCATAATAAGGAATGTGTGAGGATTTCATACTTTCCACACACTAAGTATGAAGAAGCAGATTGAAATGAAATAGTTCAGAGACTTAAGAGATATACAGAAAAAAATTCATAAAATAGAAAATGAATAAAAATATTTCTTATGAAACTTCATATGCAATGAATCTTTTATAGAGTATCTGAGTAGTCAGGAGTAAGTAGGGATTGGTATGTTTTATTCATAGAATTTAAAAATGGGATGACAAATGCTGTTCAAGAGCAGTTATCTATAAGATAATGAATAATTCATTTCTTTCTCATTAAGCTCTGGAAGATTTAAAATTTTGCATCAAAAAGCATAGTAATTCTTTCTGAGTGTGAGATTGTAACCAAAGGATATGAAAAAGAGTCTCAAAAGAAAATAATCATAGAGAAATGCAAGGTTAATCTCAATGAGTGTGTCCTTTGGTACAACACTATTCTAAATTTTAAGCATTAATATTTCAATTTACCCAATCATTACCAATTGCTTCTTCAGTGCATTAAAATATGGAAAAAATTAAAAATATGTTGATCTCCACCAATGGACGACTATAGTGATGCTTGATGATTGTATCAGTTGTAGAAAGAAATGAATTTTCATAAATGAGCAGAGAGAAATATCACTGGAAATAATGGATGATGGCATCCATTAGAGGAAGCTTTTTGATTAATGAATAATATGAATCTCTGTGTTAAATCACTGAAATCGATTAAAATATGAGGAGATCCAGAATTGGTCAACCTGGGTGATGTTTTAGGGATACTTTTCTCTAGGTACACATAAAGAGAAGCCTGTAGAAATATGTTGATGCAGCATTACTTTGATATGCATAAATTATATGATAACATTGAAGCAAGGAAATTATGACAATCAGTTATTGTGTAACCAATCATTGATTGAGATCTTTAGATGGAGGGATATAATTTGAAGCTGAGAATTATATTCTGCTGTTCAGGGATGAAGCATTTGTATTTCAAACTCACTTATACATTATACACCGCTTCAATCAGCTACCAAGAAATCTAATATTCAAGATTTTCCAAGTGCAGCACATACTGCTTGAGGTGATTTATCTTGTAAAGAATAACGGTGGACACCCAACCGTTACAAAATTTCTACTGTTCAAAAATACTCAATATCTTTACATAGCTGTGCAGTTTCATAATAATAAGGATAGAAAAAGGCTATATAAGAATAAGGCATTCTAATTAGGATAGAATATGTATCGCTATATAATATGTACAACAAAGGCAGAGAACGTCCTTAATATGAATATGTAATCAACAAAAGAAAAAATTGCAACGGACGTTTATGTAAAAATATGATCGCTTTAATCTAGATCCAACGACCTCTATAGATATTCCATTTCCAATATCTTACATTAAACTCAAATGAATTTCCCGCGTCAACCTCGTCTTCGTTTCAGTATATCGATATGTACGCCGGACTAATCGTCTCGATCCTAAGCACGATTGTTCGCCATGTCTTCAGTGACTGACTTACCGTTGAGGAGGTTTCACGTGAATTGCGTATTAATAATGCGAATTTGTTCGGTCCTACGAAGAGTAAATGAGTGTGTCGTAAGCTCATATCTTTCTCAGTGCTTGGATTTCGGCTGTTTTTGGACGGACGAAGTAGCTCGTTGCCTCTAACGAGATATAACGTGCGACAAAGGATTCGGTGAGAGGAACTTCTATTTGGAGGTAGGTAATTGTTAGCATTACGTATCTATTTTTATTTTATCTACATTATCCATTCCCTGGACGCTTTGGTATCTACGTCGTGGGCGCAAAAGAATAAAATACCGATTGCTTGAGACTGGGAGAGGAACAGGTGGCAGAACATAATTTTAAAGGCAAAGGAAATTATCAGAAGGCATCCTCTCTAAACGTTTCCCTCCAAAATCATGTCCATCGCACCCCATGACCCCTTATCGGTAATGGCGAAACAGAAATGCACTTTCGTGTAAATGGTTCTTGAATACGTGATGAAATACGATAAATGCGTGGTAGAATATGTTAATTTCCAATGCATCATTATAATTATTTTCATGAATTGATATCGATTAGTTAATTATTAGAAATCAAATCAAGGTTTATTTTTCTCATTCGACGACCGTAAAGACGAGAAGATGAGGAATTATAATTTACGTGACGAAAATAGAATCAGGAAAAATTATTTAAGGATTGGCTAGGTAATAGGTTTTCGATAAAATATTTTACAATTTAACCGTTTCATTGTATGCGTAGTTGTATTTTGGAGGGAAAAGATTAGGTTTCCACCAATGAGAACGCAGGATTTGCCGCCGAAAATCAACAATAGGAGGAAAGCAGTTCAGTTCGTGCGGAGATTTCATCGGGGGAGGTTCAGAGTGACCATCACGTCGGTGGATATTGAATCCAGACTGAAGTGTACGAGTCATCTGGCGAGGAGGACGCATGGATTGTTATCTAGCACAGATAACTGGTGGTACAAGAGATCCACTGCTATCGGAAATCGGATTGGATTCAGAGATTAGCGGTTCGAGTAATACCGCAGTGGTGGGAAACAGTCTTTTTTGTACACTATGCTGTAAGCGAATTTATGTTAGGATATGTACTTTCTTTTATGCTCGTTTGCTCCCTTTGCTAACGTTATTTTATGTAGGTGATTTATCATAAGTGAACGATATCTATTTTCTTTAGTGAATGTTTTATTTTATGATGACTTGGTATACTTTGATAAGGTTCTTTATGATGATTAGGTATAATGTTATGTGTAGGCATTATATGATGAGTAGTATTATGTTATGATAGGGATTGACTGCGCGCGGTCACTCTTGTTCTGGGGCTCGTTATTGTCAGTGTTGTTCTTCGTCTTGGTCTTGTTTTCTGAGTATGTCGTTGGTGTTGTTTTTGGAATTGTTTGTGTAAGAGGCAATCAGTAGTATGTGTTTTCCTATGCATGTATGTGTGTCTGATGTCGCGCGCGCGCTTCACTTTTTTGTTGCTATGCAATGATATACTAATGATATTTTTTTACAGGCACATAATGATCTTTCTTTCAGGTACTCATGAAATATTGTTGTTTTCTTGTTAGTATATTTCCTTTACTGTCGGATGTTTCGTAATCATGTTGCGATTTTTTTCAGAGGTGTTTTTAATGGTAGGTACCAGTTTCATAGTTCTCTGCACGTATTATAAGATTTTGAATCCTTTTTAACATAGTATTCTTTTCAGGTATCACGATAGGGTCTGTTGTTACATCCTTGGGAGATGAGAGGAGCCAAAAAGTCCAAGTCTAGGATCACCCTCAGGCGGTGGGAAACCCGGGAGCAGTTCCTACGGTTCATGTGATATTTTTGTTGCTTTTGATGGTACATTTCGCTTTCTGTCTTGTTGTTTCGTAACCATGTTGCAATTTTTTTCAGAGGCGTATTTAATGGTAGGTATCAGTTTCATAGTTCTCTGCATGAATTATAAGAATTCGAATCCCTTTTAACATAGTAATCTTTTCAGGTATCATGATAGGGTCTGTTGTTACATCCTTGGGAGATGAGAGGAGCCAAGAAGTCCAAGTCTAGGATCACCCTCAGGCGGTGGGAAACCCGGGAGCAGTTCCTACGGTTCATGTGATATTTTTGTTGCTTTTGATGGTACATTTCGCTTTCTGTGTTGTTGTTTCATAATCATGTTGCAATTTTTTTCAGAGGTGTATTTAATGGTAGGTATCAGTTTCATAGTTCTATGCTTGAATTATAAGAATTCGAATCCCTTTTAACATGGTAATCTTTTCAGGTATCATGAAAGGGTCTGTTGTTACATCCTTGGGAGATGAGAGGAGCCAAAAAGTCCAAGTCTAGGATCAACCTCAGGCGGTGGGAATCCCGGGAGCAGTTCCTGCGGCTCATGTGATATTTTTATTTTTGGTGTCTACGCTTCTGATACGTAGTGTTGCAATTGTTTGTTACATGGTATTTATATGAAATCAGGTTGTCTGAAGTCCAAGTTTATGATTACGCTCACGCTGTGTGTAACCATGAAACGGCATCTAAAATTGTTAAGCTAGTGTTCCATGTGTATGTTACATGTTATTTACATCAAATCAGTTTGTCCATTGTTTTGATCATGCATTTAATTTGTAAAAGCATTCATTTTTATGGATTGGGTTGTCAATAATTTTAATAACAAGGCCTTGTTTGGTAGTTTAACTTTCTATCATTGCAACTGATGTACAGAACTGGAATGGCGCCCATGCTTTTGTGTGTGTGTGTGAGTGTGTTACGAGTGCTTGTGAATGCGGAGTATACTCCTGTGTGAATGTTTATTTTTGCGGTTCCGAATTATTAGTAGTAGAATTTTGGTAGTTACTAACTAACTGGTGGTGGTAGAATTGTGTGTGCTGAGAGTATGGGTTCCATTCCAAACTGTGCATTTCAAGCAAATTAAGCTTCTCATTTCATCACAGTTATTTTGATCAGAGTTTATATTGGGTTTTTGCATGTATTGATTGAGTTTTGTATTCGCTGGATGTAAATCTCCTCCAGAAACTGGATTTCATTGTAAACATTTATATATTTTGTAGCTGTTTATAGCTTATATGATGCAATGAACCAAGGAGGTTTTACCCCCTTGTTTTCCTCCTTGAATAAATTGAATTTTTTTGAAAGATGATTTGTGTGTTTCTTGAACCCTCATTGTTATTTTGACGAATTGCTTCAGTTCAAAAAAGGAGTCTTTGGAATTTGCCACTCATGATTTCTAAGTTTAATTCAATTATTGTGCTAATTTTATCATTCCTGATCTGATAATCTACTTTAGTACGTTTCTACAAGTTGTAAATTTGCGAATACCGGGCATGAATGCTTCGCGTTTGGATGAGAAAATCTTGTATACTTGTAAGTTGTTTCTCACAGGAGTAAAATTAAAACTTCCCCTATAGAAAGAAATTATGATGAAAAAGACGATGGAAGACAGAGAAATGAAAATTTCAATTGATTCTGAACCTTGAATCGAATTTTCAATCGTACATAAACCTTTAGATTAGGGAACGCATTCCCTCCATCTAGTTTTCAATGGCCGTGAATCAAAAGCTGATATTTATATAACCGGTGCACAATTTGAACCACCCGTTGCAAAAGATGGTTGCGCACCAGATAAATGATTTTTGGATAAAATACGGTAAATCTAAAGCTAAGGACAGGAGAGAACATAGTTTCCCAAATTAAAAGTAACTTTTTCAATTCTTTTAGAGAGACCGTGCTAGTTCATACATTCTCGTTTTATACACAGTAAATAATTCTAAAGACGGCCAATAAATAATCAAAAGAAAATTGATTTCAGCCTCTAGCATGGTATTTAAGAAAAACTAATTAAAAATCAAAAGATCTGCACAAACTTTAGTGTATGATGGCCGGTTTCCACCGGTTTTAGACCTCACGTTTTAATTCTAAATTATCTGCATAATTTACGATCAAAAATTTTTTCTATCCTCAGCCAGTTTGCTAGATGCAATGCGAACCTGTTCACTTTAAAAAATTGATGCTTGTCATTGATGATTAGCAACTTTTGCAATTAGTGACGTTCTCTTCGAATATTCATCTGTGAGAGAGCTGGCGATTTTTCCAACGCCCACTTCTCGGATTGGAAAGGATTTGCAACTACGCAGGTTTTCAATGCGTAACATTTTTAATGGCTACAGCATGCAAGGCCAATTGCGTTTAACATCTGCACGATTTGTGCGCGATAAATCAATATTTCATTAGATTTTTACTGAATTGAAGCGTATTTTTGTTATTTTTTATGAGGATTAGCACGCTCAGATACCAAAACGTGTGCTACTTCGGGATATTCTAGTTCAATATCAGTTTTCGACCGATTTTGAACCCATTCTAGACATTATGTCGTAGATATTAATGTAGGAACCATATAACAGGAAGTTTTCATGCGATTCATCCGCTTTGTAGCAGATACTAGCAGCATATTCACATAATTGCGCGTTCAGAATGTAGGGATATTACGTTTCTTTGTTAAAAATCAGTATTTATCGGTATATATTACGGAATATGAGCGATAGCGGAACATTTATTAATGCATATTTACGTTTGAATTATAGTGGAGTACGATTTGTGCGCGAAAAATCAATATTTCATTAGGTTTTACTGAATTGAAGCCTATTTTTGTTATTTTTTATGAGGAATAGCACGCTCAGATACCAAAACGTGTGCTTCTTCGGCTTAACCTAGTTCAATATCAGTTTTCGACCGATTTTGAACCCATTCTAGACATTATTTCATGGATATTACTGTAGGAACCATATAACCAGAATTATGCAAGCGATTCATCCGCTTCGTAGCAGATACTAGCCGCATTTTCACATATTGATATCGCGTTTCGAATGTAGGAATATTACGTTTCTTTGTTGAAAATCAGTTTTTATCGGTATATTACGGAATATGAGCGTTAGTAGAACATTTATTTATGCATATTTACGTTTCAACCATAGTGGAGTATGATTTGTGCGCGATAAATTATTATTTTGTTAGGTTTTTAATGAATTGAAGCCTATTTTTGTTATTTTTGATGAGGAATAGCACGCTAAAATCCCAAAACGTGTGCTTCCTCGGCTTATTCTAGTTCAATATCAGTTTTCGACCGATTTTGAACCCATTCTAGACATTATGTCCTGGATATTAGTATAGGAACCTTATAACAGGAAGTTTTCATGCGATTCATCTGCTTCGTAGCAGATACTAGCAGCATATTCACATAATTGCGCGTTCAGAATGTAGGGATATTACGTTTCTTTGTTAAAAATCAGTATTTATCGGTATATTACGGAATATGAGCGATAGCGGAACATTTATTAATGCATATTTATGTTTGAATTATAGTGGAGTACGATTTGTGCATGATAAATCAGTATTTTATTAGGTTTTTACTGAATTGAAGGGCATTTTTGTTATATTTGATGAGAAATAGCACGCTAAGATCCCAAAACGTGTGCTTCTTCGGCTTATTCTAGTTCAATATCAGTTTTCGACCGATTTTGAACCCATTCTAGACATAATGTCTTGGATATTAGTGTAGGAACCTTATAACAGGAAGTTTTCATGCGATTCATCCTCTTCGTAGCATATACTAGCAGCATATTCACATACTTGCGCGTTCAGAATGTAGGGATATTACGTTTCTTTGTTGAAAATCAGTATTTATCGGTATATTACGGAATATGAGCGATAGCGGAACATTTATTTATGCATATTCACGTTTCAATTATAGTGGAGTACGATTTGTGCGCGAAAAATCAATATTACATTAGGTTCAACTGAATTGAAGCCTATTTTTGTTATTTTTGATGAGGAATAGCACGCTAAGATCCCAAAACGTGTGCTTCTTCGGGTTATTCTAGTTCAATTACAGTTTTCGACCGATTTTGAACCCATTCTAGACATAATGTCCTGGATATTACTGTAGGAACCTTATAACAGGAAGTTTTCATGCGATTCATCCGCTTCGTAGCAGATACTAGCTGCATATTCACATAATTGCGCGTTCAGAATGTAGGAATATTACGTTTCTTTGTTAAAAATCAGTATTAATCAATATATATAACGGAATATGAGCGATAGCGGAACATTTATTAATGCATATTTACGTTTGAATTATAGTGGAGTACGATTTGTGCGAGAAAAATCAATATTTCATTAGGTTTAACTGAATTGAAGCTTATTTTTGTAATTTTTGATGTGTTATAGCACGCTTAGATCCCGCAACGTGTGCTTCTTCGGGTTATTCCAGTTCAATATCAGTTTTCGACCGATTTTGAACCCATTCTAGACATAATGTCGTGGATATTACTGTATGAACCATACAACCGGAAGTATGCTTGCGATTCATCCGCTTCGTAGCAGATACTTGCCGCATATTCACATAATTGCGCGTTCAGAATGTAGGGATATTACGTTTCTTTGTTAAAAATCAGTATTTATCGTTATATTGCGGAATATGAGCGATAGCGGAACATTTATTTATGCATATTCACGTTTCAATTATAGTGGAGTACGATTTGTTCGCGAAAAATCAATATTTCATTAGGTTTTTACTGAATTGAAGCCTATTTTTGTTATTTTTGATGAGGAATAGCACGCTTAGATCCCGTAACGTGTGCTTCTTCGGCTTATTCTAGTTCAATATCAGTTTTCGACCGATTTTGAACCCATTATAGACATAATGTCCTGGATATTACTGTAGGAACCTTATAACAGGAAGTTTTCATGCGATTCATCCGCTTCGTAGCAGATAATAGCAGCATATTCACATAATAGCGCGTTAAGAATAAAGGAAATATTACGTTTCTTTGTTGAAATCAGTATTTATCGGTATATTACGGAATATGAGCGATGGCAGTACATTTATTTATAAAATTCACGTTTCCACCGTAGTGGATTAAGATTTTTGCGCGATAAATCAATATTTCATTAGGTTTTTACTGACTTTAAGCCTATTTTTGTTATTTTTGATAAGGAATAGCACGCTAAGATCCCAAAACGTGTGCTTCCTCGGCTTATTCTAGTTCAATTACAGTTTTCGACCGATTTTGAACCCATTCTAGACATTATGTCCTGGAAATTACAGTAGGAACCTTATAACAAGAAGTTTTCATGCGATTCATCCGCTTCGTAGCAGATACTAGCAGCATATTCACATAATTGCGCGTTCAGAATGTAGGGATATTATGTTTCTTTGTTAAAAATCAGTATTAATCGGTATATATTACGGAATATGAGCGATAGCGGAACATTTATTAATGCATATTTACGTTTGAATTATAGTGGAGTACGATTTGTGCGCGAAAAATCAATATTTCATTAGGTTTTTACTGAATTGAAGCCTATTTTTGTTATTTTTGATGGGGAATAGCATGCTTAGAACCCAAAACGTGTGCTTCTTCGGATTATTCCAGTTCAATATCAGTTTTCGACCGATTTTGAACCCATTCTAGACATAATGTCCTGGATATTACTGTAGGAACCTTATAACAGGAAGATTGCATGCGATTCATCCTCTTCGTAGCAGAAACTAGCCGCATATTCACATAATAGCCCGTTTAGAATGTAGGGATATTACGTTTCTTTGTTGAAAATCAGTATTTATCGGTATATTACGGAATATGAGCGATAGCGGAACATTTATTTATGCATATTCACGTTTCAATTATAGTGGAGTACGATTTGTTCGCGAAAAATCAATATTTCATTAGGTTTTTACTGAATTGAAGCCTATTTTTGTTATTTTTGATGAGGAATAGCACGCTTAGATCCCGTAACGTGTGCTTCTTCGGCTTATTCTAGTTCAATATCAGTTTTCGACCGATTTTGAACCCATTCTAGACGTAATGTCCTGGATATTACTGTAGGAACCTTATAACAGGAAGTTTTCATGCGATTCATCCGCTTCGTAGCAGATAATAGCAGCATATTCACATACTTGCGCGTTCAGAATGTAGGGATATTACGTTTCTTTGTTGAAAATCAGTATTTATCGGTATATTACGGAATATGAGCGATAGCGGAACATTTATTTATGCATATTCACGTTTCAATTATAGTGGAGTACGATTTGTGCGCGAAAAATCAATATTACATTAGGTTCAACTGAATTGAAGCCTATTTTTGTTATTTTTGATGAGGAATAGCACGCTAAGATCCCAAAACGTGTGCTTCTTCGGGTTATTCTAGTTCAATTACAGTTTTCGACCGATTTTGAACCCATTCTAGACATAATGTCCTGGATATTACTGTAGGAACCTTATAACAGGAAGTTTTCATGCGATTCATCCGCTTCGTAGCAGATACTAGCAGCATATTCACATAATTGCGCGTTCAGAATGTAGGAATATTACGTTTCGTTGTTAAAAATCAGTATTAATCAATATATATAACGGAATATGAGCGATAGCGGAACATTTATTAATGCATATTTACGTTTGAATTATAGTGGAGTACGATTTGTGCGCGAAAAATCAATATTTCATTAGGTTTAACTGAATTGAAGCCTATTTTTGTAATTTTTGATGTGTTATAGCACGCTTAGATCCCGCAACGTGTGCTTCTTCGGGTTATTCCAGTTCAATATCAGTTTTCGACCGATTTTGAACCCATTCTAGACATAATGTCGTGGATATTACTGTATGAACCATACAACCGGAAGTATGCTTGCGATTCATCCGCTTCGTAGCAGATACTTGCCGCATATTCACATAATTGCGCGTTCAGAATGTAGGGATATATCGTTTCTTTGTTGAAAATCAGTATTTATCGTTATATTGCGGAATATGAGCGATAGCGGAACATTTTTTTATGCATATTCACGTTTCAATTATAGTGGAGTACGATTTTGCGCGATATATCAATATTTCATTAGGTTTTTACTGAATTGAAGCCTATTTTTGTTATTTTTGATGGGGAATAGCATGCTTAGAACCCAAAACGTGTGCTTCTTCGGATTATTCCAGTTCAATATCAGTTTTCGACCGATTTTGAACCCATTCTAGACATAATGTCCTGGATATTACTGTAGGAACCTTATAACAGGAAGATTGCATGCGATTCATCCTCTTCGTAGCAGAAACTAGCCGCATATTCACATAATAGCCCGTTTAGAATGTAGGGATATTACGTTTCTTTGTTGAAAATCAGTATTTATCGGTATATTACGGAATATGAGCGATAGCGGAACATTTATTTATGCATATTCACGTTTCAATTATAGTGGAGTACGATTTGTGCGCGAAAAATCAATATTTTATTAGGTTCAACTGAATTGAAGGGCATTTTTGTTATATTTGATGAGAAATAGCACGCTTAGATCCCAAAACGTGTGCTTCTTCGGCTTATTCTAGTTCAATGTCAGTTTTTGACCGATTTTGAACCCATTCTAGACATAATGTCCTGGATATTACTGTAGGAACCTTATAACAGGAAGTTTTTATGCGATTCATCCGCTTCGTAGCAGATACTAGCAGCATATTCACATAATTGCGCGTTCAGAATGTAGGGATATTACGTTTCTTTGTTGAAAATCAGTATTTATCGGTATATTACGGAATATGAGCGATAGCGGAACATTTATTTATGCATATTCACGTTTCAATTATAGTGGAGTACGATTTGTTCGCGAAAAATCAATATTTCATTAGGTTCAACTGAATTCAAGCCTTTATTGTTATTTTTGATGAGGAATAGCACGCTTAGATCCCAAAACGTGTGCTTCTTCGGCTTATTCTAGTTCAATGTCAGTTTTTGACCGATTTTGAACCCATTCTAGACATAATGTCCTGGATATTACTGTAGGATCCTTATAACAGGAAGTTTTCATGCGATTCATCCGCTTCGTAGCAGATAATAGCAGCATATTCGCATAATAGCGCGTTAAGAATAAAGGAATATTACGTTTCTTTGTTGAAATCAGTATTTATCGGTATATTACGGAAAATGAGCGATGGCAGTACATTTATTTGTGAAATTCACGTTCCCACCATAGTGGAGTAAGATTTTTGCGCGATAAATCAATATTTCATTAGGTTTTTACTGAATTTAAGCCTATTTTTGTTATTTTTGATGAAGAATAGCACGCTAAGATCCCAAAACGTGTGCTTCCTCGGCTTATTCTAGTTCAATTACAGTTTTCGACCGATTTTGAACCCATTCTAGACAGTATGTCCTGGATATTACTGTAGGAACCTTATAACAGGAAGTTTTCATGCGATTCATCCGCTTCGTAGCAGATACTAGCAGCATATTCACATAATTCGCGTTCAGAATGTAGGGATATTACGTTTCTTTGTTAAAAATCAGTATTTCTCGATATATATAACGGAATATGAGCGATAGCGGAACATTTATTAATGCATATTTACGTTTGAATTATAGTGGAGTACGATTTGTGCTCGAAAAATCAATATTTCATTAGGTTTAACGGAATGGATGCCTATATTTGTTATTTTTCATGAGCTATAGCACGCTAAGATCCCAAAACGTGTGCTTCTTCGGATTATTCTAGTTCAATATAAGTTTTCGACCGATTTTGAACCCATTCTAGACATTATGTCGTGGATATAACTGTAAGAACCATATAACCGGAAGTTTGCGTGCGATTCATCCGCTTCGTAGCAGATACTAGCCGTTTTCTAACGTATTATCGTGTTTAGAGTTAAGGGATATTACGTTTCTTTGTTGAAAACCAGCATTTATCGGTATATTACGGAATATGAGCGATAGCGGAACATTTATCCATGTATATTCACGTCTCAACCATGGTGGAGTACGATTTGTGCATGATAAATCAGTATTTTATTAGGTTTTTACTGAATTGAAGGTTATTTTTGTTATTTTTGATAAGGAATAGCATGCTAAGAACCCAAAACGTGTGCTTCTTCGGATTATTCCAGTTCAATATCAGTTTTCGACCGATTTTGAACTCATTCTAGACATAATGTCCTGGATATTACTGTAGGAACCTTATAACAGGAAGATTGCATGCGATTCATCCTCTTCGTAGCAGAAACTAGCCGCATATTCACATAATAGCCCGTTTAGAATGTAGCGATATTACGTTTCTTTGTTAAAAATCAGTATTAATCAATATATATAACGGAATATGAGCGATAGCGGAACATTTATTAATGCATATTTACGTTTTAATTATAGTGGAGTACGATTTGTGCGCGAAAAATCAATATTTTAATAGGTTCAACTGAATTGAAGGGCATTTTTGTTATATTTGATGAGGAATAGCATGCTAAGAACCCAAAACGTGTGCTTCTTCGGATTATTCAAGTTCAATATCAGTTTTCGAACGATTTTGAACTCATTCTAGACATAATGTCCTGGATATTGCTGTAGGAACCTTATAAAAGGAAGTTTTCATGCGATTCATCCGCTTCGTAGCAGATACTAGCAGCATATTCACATAATTGCGCGTTCAGAATGTAGGGATATTACGTTTCTTTGTTGAAAATCAGTATTTATCGGTATATTACGGAATATGAGCGATAGCGGAATATTTATTAATTCATATTTACGTTTGAATTATAGTGGAGTACGATTTGTTCGCGAAAAATCAATATTTCATTAGGTTCAACTGAATTCAAGCCTATTTTTGTTATTTTTGATGAGGAATAGCACGCTTAGATCCCAAAACGTGTGCTTCTTCGGCTTATTCTAGTTCAATATCAGTTTTCGACCGATTTTGAACCCATTCTAGACATAATGTCCTGGATATTACTGTAGGCTCCTTATAACAGGAAGTTTTCATGCGATTCATCCGCTTCGTAGCAGATAATAGCAGCATATTCACATAATAGCGCGTTAAGAATAAAGGAATATTACGTTTCTTTGTTGAAATCAGTATTTATCGGTATATTACGGAAAATGAGCGATGGCAGTACATTTATTTGTGAAATTCACGTATCCACAATAGTGGAGTAAGATTTTTGCGCGATAAATCAATATTTCATTAGGTTTTTACTGAATTTAAGCCTATTTTTGTTATTTTTGATGAGGAATAGCACGCTAAGATCCCAAAACGTGTGCTTCCTCGGCTTATTCTAGTTCAATTACAGTTTTCGACCGATTTTGAACCCATTCTAGACATAATGTCCTGGATATTACTGTAGGAACCTTATAACAGGAAGTTTTCATGCGATTCATCCGCTTCTTAGCAGATACTAGCAGCATATTCACATAATTCGCGTTCAGAATGTAGGGATATTACGTTTCTTTGTTAAAAATCAGTATTTATCGGTATATATTACGGATTTAAAATCAATATTTCATTAGGTTTAACTGAATGGAAGCCTATTTTTGTTATTTTTGATGAGCTATAGCACGCTAAGATCCCAAAACGTGTGCTTCTTCGGATTATTCTAGTTCAATATAAGTTTTCGACCGATTTTGAACCCATTCTAGACATTATGTCGTGGATATAACTGTAAGAACCATATAACCGGAAGTTTGCGTGCGATTCATCCGCTTCGTAGCAGATACTAGCCGTTTTCTAACGTATTATCGTGTTTAGAGTTAAGGGATATTACGTTTCTTTGTTGAAAACCAGCATTTATCGGTATATTACGGAATATGAGCGATAGCGGAACATTTATCCATGTATATTCACGTCTCAACCATGGTGGAGTACGATTTGTGCGCGAAAAATCAATATTTTAATAGGTTCAACTGAATTGAAGGGCATTTTTGTTATATTTGATGAGGAATAGCATGCTAAGAACCCAAAACGTGTGCTTCTTCGGATTATTCAAGTTTAATATCAGTTTTCGAACGATTTTGAACTCATTCTAGACATAATGTCCTGGATATTACTGTAGGAACCTTATAACAGGAAGTTTTTATGCGATTCACCCGCTTCGTAGCAGATACTAGCAGCATATTCACATAATTGCGCGTTCAGAATGTAGGTATATTACGTTTGTTTGTTGAAAATCAGTATTTATCGGTATATTACGGAATATGAGCGATAGCGGAACATTTATTTATGCATATTCACGTTTCAATTATAGTGGAGTACGATTTGTGCGCGAAAAATCAATATTTCATTAGGTATTTACTGAATTCAAGCCTATTTTTGTTATTTTTGATGAGGAATAGCACGCTAAGATCCCAAAACGTGTGCTTCCTCGGCTTATTCTAGTTCAATATCAGATTTCGACCGATTTTGAACCCATTCTAGACATAATGTCCTGGATATTACTGTAGGAACCTTATAACAGGAAGTTTTTATGCGAATCATCCGCTTCGTAGCAGATACTAGCAGCATATTCACATAATTGCGCGTTCAGAATGTAGGGATATTACGTTTGTTTGTTGAAAATCAGTATTTATCGGTATATTACGGAATATGAGCGATAGCGGAACATTTATCCATGTATATTCACGTCTCAACCATGGTGGAGTACGATTTGTGCATGATAAATCAGTATTATAATAGGTTTTTACTGAATTGAAGGGCATTTTTGTTATATTTGATGAGAAATAGCACGCTAAGATCCCAAAACGTGTGCTTCTTCGGCTTATTCTAGTTCAATATCAGTTTTCGACCGATTTTGAACCCATTCTAGACATAATGTCCTGGATATTACTGTAGGAACCTTATAACAGGAAGTTTTTATGCGAATCATCCGCTTCGTAGCAGATACTAGCAGCATATTCACATAATTGCGCGTTCAGAATGTAGGGATATTACGTTTGTTTGTTGAAAATCAGTATTTATCGGTATATTACGGAATATGAGCGATAGCGGAACATTTATCCATGTATATTCACGTCTCAACCATGGTGGAGTACGATTTGTGCATGATAAATCAGTATTTTATTAGGTTTTTACTGAATTGAAGGGCATTTTTGTTATATTTGATGAGCAATAGCACGCTAAGATCCCAAAACGTGTGCTTCTTCGGGTTATTCCTGTTCAATATCAGTTTTCGACCGATTTTGAACCCATTCTAGACATAATGTCATGGATATTACTGTATGAACCATAAAACCGGAAGTATGCTTGCGATTCATCCGCTTCGTGGCAGATACATGCCGCATTTTCGCGTCTTATCGCGTTAAGAATGTAGGAATATTACATTTCTTTGTTGAACATCAGTTTTTATCGGTATATTACGGAATATGAGCGATTGCAGTACATTTATTTATGCATATTCACGTTTTAATTATAGTGGAGTACGATTAGTGCGCGAAAAATCAATATTTCATTAGGTTTAACTGAATTGAAGCCTATTTTTGTTATTTTTGATGTTGAATAGCACGCTTAGATCCCAAAACGTGTGCTTCTTCGGGTTATTCCAGTTCAATATCAGTTTTCGACCGATTTTGAACCCATTCTAGTCATTATGTCGTTGATATATTTGTAAGAACCATATAACCGGAAGTTTGTGTGCGATTCATCCGCTTCGTAGCTGATACTAGCCGCATATTTACGTCTTATCGCGTTTAGAATGTAGGAATATATCGTTTCTTTGTTGAAAATCAGTATTTATCGTTATATTGCGGAATATGGGCGATAGCGGAACATTTTTTTATGCATATTCACGTTTCAATTATAGTGGAGTACGATTTTGCGCGATATATCAATATTTCATTAGGTTTAACTGAATTGAAGCCTATTTTTGTTATTTTTGATGTTGAATAGCACGCTTAGATCCCAAAACGTGTGCTTCTTCGGGTTATTCCAGTTAAATATCAGTTTTCGACCGATTTTGAACCCATTCTAGTCATTATGTCGTTGATATATTTGTAAGAACCATATAACCGGAAGTTTGTGTGCGATTCATCCGCTTCGTAGCTGATACTAGCCGCATATTTACGTCTTATCGCGTTTAGAATGTAGGAATATATCGTTTCTTTGTTGAAAATCAGTATTTATCGTTATATTGCGGAATATGGGCGATAGCGGAACATTTTTTTATGCATATTCACGTTTCAATTTTAGTGGAGTACGATTTTGCGCGATATATCAATATTTCATTAGGTTTTTACTGAATTGAAGCCTATTTTTGTTATTTTTGATGAGGAATAGCATGCTAAAAACCCCAAACGTGTGCTTCTTTGGCTTATTCTAGTTCAATATCAGTTTTCGACCGATTTTGAACCCATTCTAGACATAATGTCCTGGATATTACTGTAGGAACCATATAACAGGAAGTTTTCATGCGATTCATCCGCTTCGTAGCAGATAATAGCAGCATATTCACATAATAGCGCGTTAAGAATAAAGGAATATTACGTTTCTTTGTTGAAATCAGTATTTATCGGTATATTACGGAATATGAGCGATGGCAGTACATTTATTTATGAAATTCACGTTTCCACCATAGTGGAGTAAGATTTTTGCGCGATAAATCAATATTTCATTAGGTTTTTACTGAATTTAAGCCTATTTTTGTTATTTTTGATGAGGAATAGCACGCTAAGATCCCAAAACGTGTGCTTCCTCGGCTAATTCTAGTTCAATTACAGTTTTCGACCGATTTTGAACCCATTCTAGACATTATGTCCTGGATATTACTGTAGGAACCTTATAACAGGAAGTTTTCATGCGATTCATCCGCTTCGTAGCAGATACTAGCAGCATATTCACATAATTGCGCGTTCAGAATGTAGAGATATTACGTTTCTTTGTTGAAAATCAGTATTTATCGGTATATTACGGAATATGAGCGATAGCGGAACATTTATTAATGCATATTTATGTTTGAATTATAGTGGAGTACGATTTGTGCGCGAAAAATCAATATTTCATTAGGTTTAACTGAATTGAAGCCTATTTTTGTTATTTTTTAAGTTGAATAGCACGCTTAGATCCCAAAACGTGTGTTTCTTCGGGTTATTCCACTTCAATATCAGTTTTCGACCGATTTTGAACCCATTCTAGACATAATGTCATGGATATTACTGTATGAACCATAAAACCGGAAGTTTGTGTGCGATTCATCCGCTTCGTAGCAGATACTAGCCGCATATTTACGTCTTATCGCGTTAAGAATGTAGGAATATATCGTTTCTTTGTTGAAAATCAGTATTTATCGTTATATTGCGGAATATGAGCGATAGCGGAACATTTTTTTATGCATATTCACGTTTCAATTATAGTGGAGTACGATTTTGCGCGATATATCAATATTTCATTAGGTTTTTACTGAATTGAAGCCTATTTTTGTTATTTTTGATGGGGAATAGCATGCTAAGAACCCAAAACGTGTGCTTCTTCGGATTATTCCAGTTCAATATCAGTTTTCGACCGATTTTGAACTCATTCTAGACATAAAATGTCCTGGATACTACTGTAGGAACCTTATAACAGGAAGATTGCATGCGATTCATCCTCTTCGTAGCAGAAACTAGCCGCATATTCACATAATAGCCCGTTTAGAATGTAGGGATATTACGTTTCTTTGTTGAAAATCAGTATTTATCGGTATATTACGGAATATGAGCGATAGCGGAACATTTATTTATGCATATTCACGTTTCAATTATAGTGGAGTACGATTTGTGCGCGAAAAATCAATATTTTATTAGGTTCAACTGAATTGAAGGGCATTTTTGTTATATTTGATGAGAAATAGCACGCTAAGATCCCAAAACGTGTGCTTCCTCGGCTTATTCTAGTTCAATATCAGATTTCGACCGATTTTGAACCCATTCTAGACATAATGTCCTGGATATTACTATAGGAACCTTATAACAGGAAGTTTTTATGCGAATCATCCGCTTCGTAGCAGATACTATCAGCATATTCACATAATTGCGCGTTCAGAATGTAGGGATATTACGTTTGTTTGTTGAAAATCAGTATTTATCGGTATATTACGGAATATGAGCGATAGCGGAACATTTATCCATGTATATTCACGTCTCAACCATGCTGGAGTACGATTTGTGCATTATAAATCAGTATTATAATAGGTTTTTACTGAATTGAAGGGCATTTTTGTTATATTTGATGAGAAATAGCACGCTAAGATCCCAAAACGTGTGCTTCTTCGGCTTATTCTAGTTCAATATCAGTTTTCGACCGATTTTGAACCCATTCTAGACATAATGTCCTGGATATTACTGTAGGAACCTTATAACAGGAAGTTTTTATGCGAATCATCCGCTTCGTAGCAGATACTAGCAGCATATTCACATAATTGCGCGTTCAGAATGTAGGGATATTACGTTTGTTTGTTGAAAATCAGTATTTATCGGTATATTACGGAATATGAGCGATAGCGGAACATTTATCCATGTATATTCACGTCTCAACCATGGTGGAGTACGATTTGTGCATGATAAATCAGTATTTTATTAGGTTTTTACTGAATTGAAGGGCATTTTTGTTATATTTGATGAGCAATAGCACGCTAAGATCCCAAAACGTGTGCTTCTTCGGGTTATTCCTGTTCAATATCAGTTTTCGACCGATTTTGAACCCATTCTAGACATAATGTCATGGATATTTCTGTATGAACCATAAAACCGGAAGTATGCTTGCGATTCATCCGCTTCGTGGCAGATACATGCCGCATTTTCGCGTCTTATCGCGTTAAGAATGTAGGAATATTACATTTCTTTGTTGAACATCAGTTTTTATCGGTATATTACGGAATATGAGCGATTGCAGTACATTTATTTATGCATATTCACGTTTTAATTATAGTGGAGTACGATTAGTGCGCGAAAAATCAATATTTCATTAGGTTTAACTGAATTGAAGCCTATTTTTGTTATTTTTGATGTTGAATAGCACGCTTAGATCCCAAAACGTGTGCTTCTTCGGGTTCTTCCAGTTCAATATCAGTTTTCGACCGATTTTGAACCCATTCTAGTCATTATGTCGTTGATATATTTGTAAGAACCATATAACCGGAAGTTTGTGTGCGATTCATCCGCTTCGTAGCTGATACTAGCCGCATATTTACGTCTTATCGCGTTTAGAATGTAGGAATATATCGTTTCTTTGTTGAAAATCAGTATTTATCGTTATATTGCGGAATATGGGCGATAGCGGAACATTTTTTTATGCATATTCACGTTTCAATTATAGTGGAGTACGATTTTGCGCGATATATCAATATTTCATTAGGTTTAACTGAATTGAAGCCTATTTTTGTTATTTTTGATGTTGAATAGCACGCTTAGATCCCAAAACGTGTGCTTCTTCGGGTTATTCCAGTTCAATATCAGTTTTCGACCGATTTTGAACCCATTCTAGTCATTATGTCGTTGATATATTTGTAAGAACCATATAACCGGAAGTTTGTGTGCGATTCATCCGCTTCGTAGCTGATACTAGCCGCATATTTACGTCTTATCGCGTTTAGAATGTAGGAATATATCGTTTCTTTGTTGAAAATCAGTATTTATCGTTATATTGCGGAATATGGGCGATAGCGGAACATTTTTTTATGCATATTCACGTTTCAATTTTAGTGGAATACGATTTTGCGCGATATATCAATATTTCATTAGGTTTTTACTGAATTGAAGCCTATTTTTGTTATTTTTGATGAGGAATAGCATGCTAAAAACCCCAAACGTGTGCTTCTTCGGCTTATTCTAGTTCAATATCAGTTTTCGACCGATTTTGAACCCATTCTAGACATAATGTCCTGGATATTACTGTAGGAACCATATAACAGGAAGTTTTCATGCGATTCATCCGCTTCGTAGCAGATAATAGCAGCATATTCACATAATAGCGCGTTAAGAATAAAGGAATATTACGTTTCTTTGTTGAAATCAGTATTTATCGGTATATTACGGAATATGAGCGATGGCAGTACATTTATTTATGAAATTCACGTTTCCACCATAGTGGAGTAAGATTTTTGCGCGATAAATCAATATTTCATTAGGTTTTTACTGAATTTAAGCCTATTTTTGTTATTTTTGATGAGGAATAGCACGCTAAGATCCCAAAACGTGTGCTTCCTCGGCTTATTCTAGTTCAATTACAGTTTTCGACCGATTTTGAACCCATTCTAGACATTATGTCCTGGATATTACAGTAGGAACCTTATAACAGGAAGTTTTCATGCGATTCATCCGCTTCGTAGCAGATACTAGCAGCATATTCACATAATTGCGCGTTCAGAATGCAGGGATATTACGTTTCTTTGTTAAAAATCAGTATTTATCGGTATATATTACGGAATATGAGCGATAGCGGAACATTTATTAATGCATATTTACGTTTGAATTATAGTGGAGTACGATTTGTGCGCGAAAAATCAATATTTCATTAGGTTTAACTGAATTGAAGCCTATTTTTGTTATTTTTGATGAGCAATAGCACGCTAAGATCCCAAAACGTGTGCTTCTTCGGGTTATTCTAGTTCAATATACGTTTTCGATCGATATTGAACCCATTCTAGACATTATGTCGTGGATATAACTGTAAGAACCATGAAACCGGAAGTTTGCGTGCGATTCATCCGCTTCGTAGCAGATACTAGCCGTTTTCTAACGTATTATCGTGTTTAGAGTTTAGGGATATTACGTTTCTTTGATGAAAACCAGCATTTATCGGTATGTTACGGAATAAAAGCGATAGCGGAACATTTATCCATGTATATTCACGTCTCAACCATGGTGGAGAACGATTTGTGCATGATAAATCAGTATTATATTAGGTTTTTACTGAATTGAAGGGCATTTTTGTTATATTTGATGAGAAATAGCACGCTAAGATCCCAAAACGTGTGCTTCTTCGGCTTATTCTAGTTCAGTATCAGTTTTCGACCGATTTTGAACCCATTCTAGACATAATGTCCTGGATATTACTGTAGGAACCTTATAACAGGAAGTTTTCATGCGATTCATCCGCTTCGTAGCAGATACTAGCAGCATATTCACATAATTGCGCGTTCAGAATGTAGAGATATTACGTTTCTTTGTTGAAAATCAGTATTTATCGGTATATTACGGAATATGAGCGATAGCGGAACATTTATTAATGCATATTTATGTTTGAATTATAGTGGAGTACGATTTGTGCGCGAAAAATCAATATTTCATTAGGTTTAACTGAATTGAAGCCTATTTTTGTTATTTTTTAAGTTGAATAGCACGCTTAGATCCCAAAACGTGTGTTTCTTCGGGTTATTCCAGTTCAACATCAGTTTTCGACCGATTTTGAACCCATTCTAGACATAATGTCATGGATATTACTGTATGAACCATAAAACCGGAAGTTTGTGTGCGATTCATCCGCTTCGTAGCAGATACAAGCCGCATATTTACGTCTTATCGCGTTAAGAATGTAGGAATATATCGTTTCTTTGTTGAAAATCAGTATTTATCGTTATATTGCGGAATATGAGCGATAGCGGAACATTTTTTTATGCATATTCACGTTTCAATTATAGTGGAGTACGATTTTGCGCGATATATCAATATTTCATTAGGTTTTTACTGAATTGAAGCCTATTTTTGTTATTTTTGATGGGGAATAGCATGCTAAGAACCCAAAACGTGTGCTTCTTCGGATTATTCCAGTTCAATATCAGTTTTCGACCGATTTTGAACTCATTCTAGACATAATGTCCTGGATACTACTGTAGGAACCTTATAACAGGAAGTTTTCATGCGATTCATCCGCTTCTTAGCAGATACTAGCCGCATATTCACATAATTCGCGTTCAGAATGTAGGGATAGTACGTTTCTTTGTTAAAAATCAGTATTTATCGGTATATATTACGGAATATGAGCGATAGCGGAACATTTATTAATGCATATTTACGTTTGAATTATAGTGGAGTACGATTTGTGCTCGAAAAATCAATATTTCATTAGGTTTAACTGAATGGAAGCCTATTTTTGTTATTTTTGATGAGCTTTAGCACGCTAAGATCCCAAAACGTGTGCTTCTTCGGATTATTCTAGTTCAATATAAGTTTTCGACCGATTTTGAACCCATTCTAGACATTATGTCGTGGATATAACTGTAAGAACCATATAACCGGAAGTTTGCGTGCGATTCATCCGCTTCGTAGCAGATACTAGCCGTTTTCTAACGTATTATCGTGTTTAGAGTTAAGGGATATTACGTTTCTTTGTTGAAAACCAGCATTTATCGGTATATTACGGAATATGAGCGATAGCGGAACATTTATCCATGTATATTCACGTCTCAACCATGGTGGAGTACGATTTGTGCATGATAAATCAGTATTTTATTAGGTTTTTACTGAATTGAAGGTTATTTTTGTTATTTTTGATAAGGAATAGCATGCTAAGAACCCAAAACGTGTGCTTCTTCGGATTATTCCAGTTCAATATCAGTTTTCGACCGATTTTGAACTCATTCTAGACATAATGTCCTGGATATTACTGTAGGAACCTTATAACAGGAAGATTGCATGCGATTCATCCTCTTCGTAGCAGAAACTAGCCGCATATTCACATAATAGCCCGTTTAGAATGTAGCGATATTACGTTTCTTTGTTGAAAATCAGTATTTATCGGTATATTACGGAATATGAGCGATAGCGGAACATTTATTTATGCATATTTACGTTTTAATTATAGTGGAGTACGATTTGTGCGCGAAAAATCAATATTTTAATAGGTTCAACTGAATTGAAGGGCATTTTTGTTATATTTGATGAGGAATAGCATGCTAAGAACCCAAAACGTGTGCTTCTTCGGATTATTCAAGTTCAATATCAGTTTTCGAACGATTTTGAACTCATTCTAGACATTATGTCCTGGATATTACTGTAGGAACCTTATAACAGGAAGTTTTTATGCGATTCACCCGCTTCGTAGCAGATACTAGCAGCATATTCACATAATTGCGCGTTCAGAATGTAGGGATATTACGTTTCTTTGTTGAAAATCAGTATTTATCGGTATATTACGGAATATGAGCGATAGCGGAATATTTAGTAATTCATATTTACGTTTGAATTATAGTGGAGTACGATTTGTTCGCGAAAAATCAATATTTCATTAGGTTCAACTGAATTCAAGCCTATTTTTGTTATTTTTGATGAGGAATAGCACGCTAAGATCCCAAAACGTGTGCTTCCTCGGCTTATTCTAGTTCAATATCAGATTTCGACCGATTTTGAACCCATTCTAGACATAATGTCCTGGATATTACTGTAGGAACCTTATAACAGGAAGTTTTCATGCGATTCATCCGCTTCGTAGCAGATACTAGCAGCATATTCACATAATTGCGCGTTCAGAATGTAGAGATATTACGTTTCTTTGTTGAAAATCAGTATTTATCGGTATATTACGGAATATGAGCGATAGCGGAACATTTATTAATGCATATTTATGTTTGAATTATAGTGGAGTACGATTTGTGCGCGAAAAATCAATATTTCATTAGGTTTAACTGAATTGAAGCCTATTTTTGTTATTTTTTAAGTTGAATAGCACGCTTAGATCCCAAAACGTGTGTTTCTTCGGGTTATTCCAGTTCAATATCAGTTTTCGACCGATTTTGAACCCATTCTAGACATAATGTCATGGATATTACTGTATGAACCATGAAACCGGAAGTTTGCGTGCGATTCATCCGCTTCGTAGCAGATACTAGCCGTTTTCTAACGTATTATCGTGTTTAGAGTTTAGGGATATTACGTTTCTTTGATGAAAACCAGCATTTATCGGAATGTTACGGAATAACAGCGATAGCGGAACATTTATCCATGTATATTCACGTCTCAACCATGGTGGAGCACGATTTGTGCATGATAAATCAGTATTATATTAGGTTTTTACTGAATTGAAGGGTATTTTTGTTATATTTGATGAGAAATAGCACGCTAAGATCCCAAAACGTGTGCTTCTTCGGCTTATTCTAGTTCAGTATCAGTTTTCGACCGATTTTGAACCCATTCTAGACATAATGTCCTGGATATTACTGTAGGAACCTTATAACAGGAAGTTTTCATGCGATTCATCCGCTTCGTAGCAGATACTAGCAGCATATTCACATAATTGCGCGTTCAGAATGTAGAGATATTACGTTTCTTTGTTGAAAATCAGTATTTATCGGTATATTACGGAATATGAGCGATAGCGGAACATTTATTAATGCATATTTATGTTTGAATTATAGTGGAGTACGATTTGTGCGCGAAAAATCAATATTTCATTAGGTTTAACTGAATTGAAGCCTATTTTTGTTATTTTTTAAGTTGAATAGCACGCTTAGATCCCAAAACGTGTGTTTCTTCGGGTTATTCCAGTTCAATATCAGTTTTCGACCGATTTTGAACCCATTCTAGACATAATGTCATGGATATTACTGTATGAACCATAAAACCGGAAGTTTGTGTGCGATTCATCCGCTTCGTAGCAGATACTAGCCGCATATTTACGTCTTATCGCGTTAAGAATGTAGGAATATATCGTTTCTTTGTTGAAAATCAGTATTTATCGTTATATTGCGGAATATGAGCGATAGCGGAACATTTTTTTATGCATATTCACGTTTCAATTATAGTGGAGTACGATTTTGCGCGATATATCAATATTTCATTAGGTTTTTACTGAATTGAAGCCTATTTTTGTTATTTTTGATGGGGAATAGCATGCTAAGAACCCAAAACGTGTGCTTCTTCGGATTATTCCAGTTCAATATCAGTTTTCGACCGATTTTGAACTCATTCTAGACATAATGTCCTGGATACTACTGTAGGAACCTTATAACAGGAAGATTGCATGCGATTCATCCTCTTCGTAGCAGAAACTAGCCGCATATTCACATAATAGCCCGTTTAGAATGTAGGGATATTACGTTTCTTTGTTGAAAATCAGTATTTATCGGTATATTACGGAATATGAGCGATAGCGGAACATTTATTTATGCATATTCACGTTTCAATTATAGTGGAGTACGATTTGTGCGCGAAAAATCAATATTTTATTAGGTTCAACTGAATTGAAGGGCATTTTTGTTATATTTGATGAGAAATAGCACGCTAAGATCCCAAAACGTGTGCTTCCTCGGCTTATTCTAGTTCAATATCAGTTTTCGACCGATTTTGAACCCATTCTAGACATAATGTCCTGGATATTACTGTAGGGTCCTTATAACAGGAAGTTTTCATGCGACTCATCCGCTTCGTAGCAGATAATAGCAGCATATTCACATAATAGCGCGTTCAGAATGTAGGGATATTACGTTTCTTTGTTAAAAATCAGTATTTATCGGTATATTACGGAATATGAGCGATAGCGGAATATTTATTAATTCATATTTACGTTTGAATTATAGTGGAGTACGATTTGTTCGCGAAAAATCAATATTTCATTAGGTTCAACTGAATTCAAGCCTATTTTTGTTATTTTTGATGAGGAATAGCACGCTTAGATCCCAAAACGTGTGCTTCTTCGGCTTATTCTAGTTCATTATCAGTTTTCGACCGATTTTGAACCCATTCTAGACATAATGTCCTGGATATTACTGTAGGATCCTTAAAACAGGAAGTTTTCATGCGATTCATCCGCTTCGTAGCAGATAATAGCAGCATATTCACATAATAGCGCGTTAAGAATAAAGGAATATTACGTTTCTTTGTTGAAATCAGTATTTATCGGTATATTACGGAAAATGAGCGATGGCAGTACATTTATTTGTGAAATTCACGTTTCCACCATAGTGGAGTAAGATTTTTGCGCGATAAATCAATATTTCATTAGGTTTTTACTGAATTTAAGCCTATTTTTGTTATTTTTGATGAGGAATAGCACGCTAAGATCCCAAAACATGTGCTTCCTCGGCTAATTCTAGTTCAATTACAGTTTTCGACCGATTTTGAACCCATTCTAGACATAATGTCCTGGATATTACTGTAGGAACCTTATAACAGGAAGTTTTCATGCGATTCATCCGCTTCGTAGCAGATACTAGCAGCATATTCACATAATTCGCGTTCAGAATGTAGGGATATTACGTTTCTTTGTTAAAAATCAGTATTTATCGGTATATATTACGGAATATGAGCGATAGCGGAACATTTATTAATGCATATTTACGTTTGAATTATAGTGGAGTACGATTTGTGCTCGAAAAATCAATATTTCATTAGGTTTAACTGAATGGAAGCCTATTTTTGTTATTTTTGATGAGCTATAGCACGCTAAGATCCCAAAACGTGTGCTTCTTCGGATTATTCTAGTTCAATATAAGTTTTCGACCGATTTTGTACCCATTCTAGACATTATGTCGTGGATATAACTGTAAGAACCATATAACCGGAAGTTTGCGTGCGATTCATCCGCTTCGTAGCAGATACTAGCCGTTTTCTAACGTATTATCGTGTTTAGAGTTAAGGGATATTACGTTTCTTTGTTGAAAACCAGCATTTATCGGTATATTACGGAATATGAGCGATAGCGGAACATTTATCCATGTATATTCACGTCTCAACCATGTTGGAGTACGATTTGTGCATGATAAATCAGTATTTTATTAGGTTTTTACTGAATTGAAGGGCATTTTTGTTATATTTGATGAGAAATAGCACGCTAAGATCCCAAAACGTGTACTTCCTCGGCTTATTCTAGTTCAATATCAGTTTTCGACCGATTTTGAACCCATTCTAGACATAATGTCCTGGATATTACTGTAGGAACCATATAACAGGAAGTTTTCATGCGATTCATCCGCTTCGTAGCAGATACTAGCAGCATATTCACATAATTGCGCGTTCAGAATGTAGGGATATTACGTTTGTTTGTTGAAAATCAGTATTTATCGTTATATTGCGGAATATGAGCGATAGCGGAACATTTTTTTATGCATATTCTCGTTTCAATTATAGTGGAGTACGATTTTGCGCGATAAATCAATATTTCATTAGGTTTTTACTGAATTGAAGCCTATTTTTGTTATTTTTGATGAGGAATAGCACGCTTAGATCCCGAAACGTGTGCTTCTTCGGCTTATTCTAGTTCAATATCAGATTTCGACCGATTTTGAACCCATTCTAGACATAATGTCGTGGATATTACTGTATGAACCATATAACCAGAAGTTTGCATGCGATTCATCCGCTTCGTAGCAGATACTAGCCGTTCTCTAACGTATTATCGTCTTTAGAGTTTAGGGTTATTACGTTTCTTTGTTGAAAACCAGCATTTATCGGTATATTACGGAATATGAGCGATAGCGGAACATTTATCCATGTATATTCACGTCTCAACCATGGTGGAGTACGATTTGTGCATGATAAATCAGTATTATATTAGGTTTTTACTGAATTGAAGGGCATTTTTGTTATATTTGATGAGAAATAGCACGCTAAGATCCCAAAACGTGTGCTTCTTCGGCTTATTCTAGTTCAATATCAGTTTTCGACCGATTTTGAACCCATTCTAGACATAATGTCCTGGATATTACTGTAGGAACCTTATAACAGGAAGTTTTCATGCGATTCATCCGCTTCGTAGCAGATACTAGCAGCATATTCACATAATTGCGCGTTCAGAATGTAGGGATATTACGTTTGTTTGTTGAAATTCAGTATTTATCGGTATATTACGGAATATGAGCGATAGCGGAACATTTATTTATGCATATTCACGTTTCAATTATAGTGGAGTACGATTTGTGCGCGAAAAATCAATATTTAATTAGGTTCAACTGAATTGAAGGGCATTTTTGTTATATTTGATGAGAAATAGCACGCTAAGATCCCAAAACGTGTGCTTCTTCGGCTTATTCTAGTTCAATATCAGTTTTCGACTGATTTTGAACCCATTCTAGACATAATGTCCTGGATATTACTGTAGGAACCTTATACCAGGAAGTTTTCATGCGATTCATCCGCTTCGTAGCAGATACTAGCAGCATATTCACATATTTGCGCGTTCAGAATGTAGGGATATTACGTTTCTTTGTTGAAAATCAGTATTTATCGGTATATTACGGAATATGAGCGATAGCGGAACATTTATTTATGCATATTCACGTTTCAATTATAGTGAAGTACGATTTGTTCGCGAAAAATCAATATTTAATTAGGTTCAACTGAATTGAAGGGCATTTTTGTTATATTTGATGAGAAATAGCACGCTAAGATCCCAAAACGTGTGTTTTTCCGGCTTATTCTAGTTCAATATCAGTTTTCGACCGATTTTGAACCCATTCTAGACATAATGTCCTGGATATTACTGTAGGAACCTTATACCAGGAAGTTTTCATGCGATTCATCCGCTTCGTAGCAGATACTAGCAGCATATTCACATATTTGCGCGTTCAGAATGTAGGGATATTACGTTTCTTTGTTGAAAATCAGTATTTATCGGTATATTACGGAATATGAGCGATAGCGGAATATTTATTAATGCATATTTACGTTTGAATTATAGTGGAGTACGATTTGTTCGCGAAAAATCAATATTTCATTAGGTTCAACTGAATTCAAGCCTATTTTTGTTATTTTTGATGAGGAATAGCACGCTTAGATCCCAAAACGTGTGCTTCTTCGGCTTATTCTAGTTCAATGTCAGTTTTTGACCGATTTTGAACCCATTCTAGACATAATGTCCTGGATATTTCTGTAGGATCCTTATAACAGGAAGTTTTCATGCGATTCATCTGCTTCGTAGCAGATAATAGCAGCATATCCACATAATAGCGCGTTAAGAATAAAGGAATATTACGTTTCTTTGTTGAAATCAGTATTTATCGGTATATTACGGAATATGAGCGATGGCAGTACATTTATTTGTGAAATTCACGTTTCCACCATAGTGGAGTAAGATTTTTGCGCGATAAATCAATATTTCATTAGGTTTTTACTGAATTTAAGCCTATTTTTGTTATTTTTGATGAGGAATAGCACGCTAAGATCCCAAAACGTGTGCTTCCTCGGCTTATTCTAGTTCAATTACAGTTTTCGACCGATTTTGAACCCATTCTAGACATAATGTCCTGGATATTACTGTAGGTACCTTATAACAGGAAGTTTTCATGCGATTCATCCGCTTCGTAGCAGATACTAGCAGAAAATTCACATAATTGCGCGTTCAGAATGTAGGGATATTACGTTTCTTTGTTAAAAATCAGTATTTATCGGTATATATTACGGAATATGAGCGATAGCGGAACATTTATTAATGCATATTTACGTTTGAATTATAGTGGAGTACGATTTGTGCTCGAAAAATCAATATTTCATTAGGTTTAACTGAATGGAAGCCTATTTTTGTTATTTTTGATGAGCAATAGCACGCTAAGATCCCAAAACGTGTGCTTCTTCGGGTTATTCTAGTTCAATATACGTTTTCGACCGATATTGAACCCATTCTAGACATTATGTCGTGGATATAACTCTAAGAACCATGAAACCGGAAGTTTGCGTGCGATTCATCCGCTTCGTAGCAGATACTAGCCGTTTTCTAACGTATTATCGTGTTTAGAGTTAAGGGATATTACGTCTCTTTGTTGAAAACCAGCATTTATCGGTATATTACGGAATATGAGCGATAGCGGAACATTTATCCATGTATATTCACGTCTCAACCATGGTGGAGTACGATTTGTGCATGATAAATCAGTATTATATTAGGTTTTTACTGAATTGAAGGGCATTTTTGTTATATTTGATGAGTAATAGCAGGCTAAGATCCCAAAACGTGTGCTTCTTCGGCTTATTCTAGTTCAATATCAGTTTTCGACCGATTTTGAACCCATTCTAGACATAATGTCCTGGATATTACTGTAGGAACCTTATAACAGGAAGGTTTCATGCGATTCATCCGCTTCGTAGCAGATACTAGCAGCATATTCACATAATTGCGCGTTCAGAATGTAGAGATATTACGTTTCTTTGTTGAAAATCAGTATTTATCGGTATATTACGGAATATGAGCGATAGCGGAACATTTATTTATGCATATTCACGTTTCAATTATAGTGGAGTACGATTTGTGCGAGAAAAATCAATATTTAATTAGGTTCAACTGAATTGAAGGGCATTTTTGTTATATTTGATGAGAAATAGCACGCTAAGATCCCAAAACGTGTGCTTCTTCGGCTTATTCTAGTTCAATATCAGTTTTTGACCGATTTTGAACCCATTCTAGACATAATGTCCTGGATATTAATGTAGAGACCTTATACCAGGAAGTTTTCATGCGATTCATCCGCTTCGTAGCAGATACTAGCAGCATATTCACATATTTGCGCGTTCAGAATATAGGGATATTACGCTTCTTTGTTGAAAATCAGTATTTATCGGTATATTACGGAATATGAGCGATAGCGGAACATTTATTAATGCATATTTACGTTTGAATTATAGTGGAGTACGATTTGTTCGCGAAAAATAAATATTTCATTAGGTTCAACTGAATTCAAGCCTATTTTTGTTATTTTTGATGAGGAATAGCACGCTAAGATCCCAAAACGTGTGCTTCCTCGGCTTATTCTAGTTCAATTACAGTTTTCGACCGATTTTGAACCCATTCTAGACATAATGTCCTGGATATTACTGTAGGATCCTTATAACAGGAAGTTTTCATGCGATTCATCCGCTTCGTAGCAGATACTAGCAGCATATTCACATAATTGCGCGTTCAGAATGTAGGGATATTACGTTTCTTTTTTAAAAATCAGTATTTATCGGTATATTACGGAATATGAGCGATAGCGGAACATTTATTAATGCATATTTACGTTTGAATTATAGTGGAGCACGATTTGTGCTCGAAAAATCAATATTTCATTAGGTTTAACTGAATGGAAGCCAATTTTTGTTATTTTTGATGAGCAATAGCACGCTAAGATCCCAAAACGTGTGCTTCTTCGGGTTATTCTAGTTCAATATATGTTTTCGACCGATTTTGAACCCATTCTAGACATTATGTCGTGGATATAACTGTAAGAACCATATAACCGGAAGTTTGCGTGCGATTCATCCGCTTCGTAGCAGATACTAGCCGTTTTCTAACGTATTATCGTGTTTAGAGTTAAGGGATATTACGTTTCTTTGTTGAAAACCAGCATTTATCGGTATATTACGGAATATGAGCGATAGCGGAACATTTATCCATGTATATTCACGTCTCAACCATGGTGGAGTACGATTTGTGCATGATAAATCAGTATTATATTAGGTTTTTACTGAATTGAAGGGCATTTTTGTTATATTTGATGAGAAATAGCACGCTAAGATCCCAAAACGTGTACTTCCTCGGCTTATTCTAGTTCAATATCAGTTTTCGACCGATTTTGAACCCATTCTAGACATAATGTCCTGGATATTACTGTAGGAACCTTATAACAGGAAGTTTTCATGCGATTCATCCGCTTCGTAGCAGATACTAGCAGCATATTCACATAATTGCGCGTTTAGAATGTAGGGATATTACGTTTGTTTGTTGAAAATCAGTATTTATCGGTATATTACGGAATATGAGCGATAGCGGAACATTTATTTATGCATATTCACGTTTCAATTATAGTGGAGTACAATTTGTGCGCGAAAAATCAATATTTCATTAGGTTCAACTGAATTGAAGGGCATTTTTGTTATATTTGATGAGAAATAGCACGCTAAGATCCCAAAACGTGTGTTTTTCCGGCTTATTCTAGTTCAATATCAGTTTTCGACCGATTTTGAACCCATTCTAGACATAATGTCCTGGATATTACTGTAGGAACCTTATACCAGGAAGTTTTCATGCGATTCATCCGCTTCGTAGCAGATACTAGCAGCATATTCACATATTTGCGCGTTCAGAATGTAGGGATATTACGTTTCTTTGTTGAAAATCAGTATTTATCGGTATATTACGGAATATGAGCGATAGCGGAACATTTATTAATGCATATTTACGTTTGAATTATAGTGGAGTACGATTTGTTCGCGAAAAATCAATATTTCATTAGGTTCAACTGAATTCAAGCCTATTTTTGTTATTTTTGATGAGGAATAGCACGCTAAGATCCCAAAACGTGTGCTTCCTCGGCTTATTCTAGTTCAATTACAGTTTTCGACCGATTTTGAACCCATTCTAGACATAATGTCCTGGATATTACTGTAGGATCCTTATAACAGGAAGTTTTCATGCGATTCATCCGCTTCGTAGCAGATACTAGCAGCATATTCACATAATTGCGCGTTAAGAATAAAGGAATATTACGTTTCTTTGTTAAAAATCAGTATTTATCGGTATATATAACGGAATATGAGCGATAGCGGAACATTTATTAATGCATATTTACGTTTGAATTATAGTGGAGTACGATTTGTGCGCGAAAAATCAATATTTCATTAGGTTTAACTGAATGGAAGCCTATTTTTGTTATTTTTGATGAGCAATAGCACGCTAAGATCTCAAAACGTGTGCTTCTTCGGGATATTCTAGTTCAATATAAGTTTTCGACCGATTTTGAACCCATTCTAGACATAATGTCCTGGATATTACTGTAGGAACCTTATAAAGGAAGTTTTCATGCGATTCATCCGCTTCGTAGCAGATACTAGCAGCATATTCACATAATTGCGCGTTCAGAATGTAGGGATATTACGTTTGTTTGTTGAAAATCAGTATTTATCGGTATATTACGGAATATGAGCGATAGCGGAACATTTATTTATGCATATTCACGTTTCAATTATAGTGGAGTACGATTTGTGCGCGAAAAATCAATATTTCATTAGGTTCAATTGAATTGAAGCCTATTTTTGTTATTTTTGATGAGGAATAGCACGCTTAGATCCCGCAACGTGTGCTTCTTCGGCTTATTCTAGTTCAATATCAGATTTCGACCGATTTTGAACCCATTCTAGACATAATGTCGTGGATATTACTGTATGAACCATATAACCAGAAGTTTGCATGCGATTCATCCGCTTCGTAGCAGATACTAGTCGTTTTCTAACGTATTATCGTGTTTAGAGTTTAGGGATATTACGTTTCTTTGTTGAAAACCAGCATTTATCGGTATATTACGGAATATGAGCGATAGCGGAACATTTATCCATGTATATTCACGTCTCAACCATGGTGGAGTACGATTTGTGCATGATAAATCAGTATTATATTAGGTTTTTACTGAATTGAAGGGCATTTTTGTTATATTTGATGAGAAATAGCACGCTAAGATCCCAAAACGTGTGCTTCTTCGGCTTATTCTAGTTCAATATCAGTTTTCGACCGATTCTGAACCCATTCTAGACATAATGTCCTGTATATTACTGTAGGAACCTTATAACAGGAAGTTTTCATGCGATTCATCCGCTTCGTAGCAGATACTAGCAGCATATTCACATAATTGCGCGTTCAGAATGTAGAGATATTACGTTTCTTTGTTGAAAATCAGTATTTATCGGTATATTACGGAATATGAGCGATAGCGGAACATTTATTAATGCATATTTACGTTTTAATTATAGTGGTGTACGATTTGTGCGCAAAAAATCAATATTTCATTAGGTTTAACTGAATTGAAGCCTATTTTTGTTATTTTTGATGTTGAATAGCACGCTTAGATCCCAAAACGTGTGCTTCTTCGGGTTATTCCAGTTCAATATCAGTTTTCGACCGATTTTGAACCCATTCTAGTCATTATGTCGTGGATATATTTGTAAGAACCATATAACCGGAAGTTTGTGTGCGATTCATCCGCTTCGTAGCAGATACTAGCCGCATATTTACGTCTTATCGCGTTTAGAATGTAGGAATATATCGTTTCTTTGTTGAAAATCAGTATTTATCGTTATATTGCGGAATATGAGCGATAGCGGAACATTTTTTTATGCATATTCTCGTTTCAATTATAGTGGAGTACGATTTTGCGCGATATATCAATATTTCATTAGGTTTTTACTGAATTGAAGCCTATTTTTGTTATTTTTGATGAGGAATAGCATGCTAAGAACCCAAAACGTGTGCTTCTTCGGCTTATTCTAGTTCAATATCAGTTTTCGACCGATTTTGAACCCATTCTAGACATAATGTCGTGGATATTACTGTATGAACCATATAACCAGAAGTTTGCATGCGATTCATCCGCTTCGTAGCAGATACTAGCCGTTTTCTAACGTATTATCGTGTTTAGAGTTAAGGGATATTACGTTTCTTTGTTGAAAACCAGCATTTATCGGTATATTACGGAATATGAGCGATAGCGGAACATTTATCCATGTATATTCACGTCTCAACCATGGTGGAGTACGATTTGTGCATGATAAATCAGTATTATATTAGGTTTTTACTGAATTGAAGGGCATTTTTGTTATATTTGATGAGAAATAGCACGCTAAGATCCCAAAACGTGTACTTCCTCGGCTTATACTAGTTCAATATAAGTTTTCGACCGATTTTGTACCCATTCTAGACATAATGTCCTGGATATTACTGTAGGAACCTTATAAAGGAAGTTTTCATGCGATTCATCCGCTTCGTAGCAGATACTAGCAGCATATTCACATAATTGCGCGTTCAGAATGTAGGTATATTACGTTTGTTTGTTGAAAATCAGTATTTATCGGTATATTACGGAATATGAGCGATAGCGGAACATTTATTTATGCATATTCACGTTTCAATTATAGTGGAGTACGATTTGTGCGCGAAAAATCAATATTTCATTAGGTTCAATTGAATTGAAGCCTATTTTTGTTATTTTTGATGAGGAATAGCACGCTTAGATCCCGAAACGTGTGCTTCTTCGGCTTATTCTAGTTCAATATCAGATTTCGACCGATTTTGAACCCCTTCTAGACATAATGTCGTGGATATTACTGTATGAACCATATAACCAGAAGTTTGCATGCGGTTCATCCGCTTCGTAGCAGATACTAGCCGTTTTCTAACGTATTATCGTGTTTAGAGTTTAGGGATATTACGTTTCTTTGTTGAAAACCAGCATTTATCGGTATATTACGGAATATGAGCGATAGCGGAACATTTATCCATGTATATTCACGTCTCAACCATGGTGGAGTACGATTTGTGGATGATAAATCAGTATTATATTAGGTTTTTACTGAATTGAAGGGCATTTTTGTTATATTTGATGAGAAATAGCACGCTTAGATCCCAAAACGTGTGCTTCTTCGGCTTATTCTAGTTCAATATCAGTTTTCGACCGATTCTGAACCCATTCTAGACATTATGTCCTGGATATTACTGTAGGAACCTTATAACAGGAAGTTTTTATGCGATTCACCCGCTTCGTAGCAGATACTAGCAGCATATTCACATAATTGCGCGTTCAGAATGTAGAGATATTACGTTTCTTTGTTGAAAATCAGTATTTATCGGTATATTACGGAATATGAGCGATAGCGGAACATTTATTAATGCATATTTACGTTTGAATTATAGTGGAGTACGATTTGTGCGCAAAAAATCAATATTTCATTAGGTTTAACTGAATTGAAGCCTATTTTTGTTATTCTTGATGAGCAATAGCACGCTAAGATCCCAAAACGTGTGCTTCTTCGGGTTATTCTAGTTCAATATAAGTTTTCGACCGATTTTGAACCCATTCTAGACATTATGTCGTGGATATAACTGTAAGAACCATATTACCGGAAGTTTGTGTGCGATTCATCCGCTTCGTAGCAGATACTAGCCGTTTTCTAACGTATTATCGTGTTTAGAGTTAAGGGATATTACGTTTCATTGTTGAAAACCAGCATTTATCGGTATATTACGGAATATGAGCGATAGCGAAACATTTATCCATGTATATTCACGTCTCAACCATCGTGGAGTACGATTTGTGCATGATAAATTAGTATTATATTAGGTTTTTACTGAATTGAAGGGCATGTTTGTTATATTTGATGAGAAATAGCACGCTAAGATCCCAAAACGTGTGCTTCTTCGGGTTATTCTAGTTCAATATAAGTTTTCGACCGATTTTGAACCCATTCTAGACATTATGTCCTGGATATTTCTGTAGGAACCTTATAACAGGAAGTTTTCATGCGATTCATCCGCTTCGTAGCAGATACTAGCAGCATATTCACATAATTGCCTGTTCAGAATGTAGGGATATTACGTTTCTTTGTTAAAAATCAGTATTTATCGGTATATATTACGGAATATGAGCGATAGCGGAACATTTATTAATGCATATTTACGTTTGAGTTATAGTGGAGTACGATTTGTGCGCGAAAATCAATATTTCATTAGGTTCAATTGAATTGAAGCCTATTTTTGTTATTTTTGATGTTGAATAGCACGCTTAGATCCCGCAACGTGTGCTTCTTCGGGTTATTCCAGTTCAATATCAGTTTTCGACCGATTTTGAACCCATTCTAGACATAATGTGGTGGATATTACTGTATGAACCATACAACCGGAAGTATGCTTGCGATTCATCCGTTTCGTAGCAGATACTTGCCACATTTTCGCGTCTTATCGCGTTAAGAATGTAGGAATATATCGTTTCTTTGTTGAAAATCAGTTTTTATCGGTATATTACGGAATATGAGCGATGGCAGTACATTTATTTATGAAATTCACGTTTCCACCATAGTGGAGTAAGATTTGTGCGCGATAAATCAATATTTCATTATGTTTTTACTGCATTGAAGCCTATTTTTGTTATTTTTGATGAGGAATAGCACGCTAAGATCCCAAAACGTGTGTTTCTTCGGGTTATTCTAGTTCAATATCAGTTTTCGACCGATTTTGTACCCATTCTAGACATTATGTCGTGGATATTACTGTAGGAACCATATAACCGGAAGTTTGCATGCGATTCATCCGCTTCGTAGCAGATACTAGGCGCATTTTCACATATTATCGCGTTTCGAATGTAGGAATATTACGTTTCTTTGTTGAAAATCAGTATTTATCGGTATATTTAGGAATATGAGCGATAGCGGAACATTCATCAATGCATATTCACGTTTCCACCATAGTGGAGTACGATTTGTGCGCGATAAATCAGTATATTGTTAGGTTTTTACTGAGTTGAAGGGAAAATTTGTTATTATTTATGAAAAATAGCACGCTCAGAAACCAGAAATTGTGCTTCTTCGGGTAATTCAAGTTCAATATCAGTTTTCGACCGATTTTGAACCCATTCTAGACATAATGTCGTGGACCTTACTGTAGGAACCTTATAACAGGAAGTTTTCATGCGATTCATCCGCTTCGTAGCACGTACTTGCCGCATTTTCACGTCTTATCGCGTTAAGAATGTAGGAATATTACATTTCTTTGTTGAAAATCGGTATTTATAGGTATACTACGGAATATGAGCGATAGCAGTACATTCATCAATGCATATTCACGTTTTCACCATAGTGGAGTACGATTTGTGCGCGATAAATCAATATTTCATTAGGTATATACAGAATTGAAACGTATTTTTGATATTTTTGATGAGCAATAGCACGCTTAGATCCCAAAACGTGTGCTTCTTCGGGTTTTTCTAGTTCAATATAAGTTTTCGACCGATTTTGAACCCATTCTAGTCATTATGTCGTGGATATATTTGTAAGAACCATATAACCGGAAGTTTGTGTGCGATTCATCCGCTTCGTAGCAGATACTAGCCGCATATTTACGTCTTATCGCGTTTAGAATGTAGGAATATATCGTTTCTTTGTTGAAAATCAGTATTTATCGTTATATTGCGGAATATGAGCGATAGCGGAACATTCATCAATGCATATTCACGTTTCAACAATAGTGGAGTACGATTTGTGCTCGATAAATCAGTATATTGTTAGGTTTTTACTGAGTTGAAGGGAAAATTTGTTATTTTTTATGAGAAATAGCACGCTCAGAACCAAGAAATTGTGCTTCTTCGGGTAATTCAAGTTCAATATCAGTTTTCGACCGATTTTGAACCCATTCTAGACATAATGTCGTGGACATTACTATAGGAACCTTATAACAGGAAGTTTTCATGCGATTCATCCGCTTCGTAGCACATACTTGCCGCATTTTCACGTCTTATCGCGTTAAGAATGTAGCTATATTACATTTCTTTGTTGAAAATCGGTATTTATAGGTATACTACGGAATATGAGCGATAGCAGTACATTCATCAATGCATATTCACGTTTCAACCATAGTGGTGTACGATTTGTGCGCGATAAATCAATATTTCTTTAGGTTTCTACTGAATTTAAGCCTATTTTTGTAATTTTTATGAGGAATTGCCCGCTAAGAACCAAAAACGTGTGCTTCTTCGGGTTATTCTAGTTCAATATCTGTTTTCGACCGATTTTGAACCCATTTTTGACAAAATGTCGTGGATTATACTGTAGGAACCTTATAACCGGAAGTTTGCATGCGATTCATCCGCTTCGTAGCAGATACTAGCCGCATTTTCACGTCTTATCGCCTAAGGAATGAAGGAATATTACATTTCTTTGTTGAAAATCAGTAATTATTGGTATATTACGGAATATGAGCGATAGCGGTACATTTATTTATGCATATTCACGTTTCCACCATAGTGGAGTAAGATTTGTGCGCGATAAATCAATATTTCATTATGTTTTTACTGCATTGAAGCCTATTTTTGTTATTTTTGATGAGGAATAGCACGCTAAGATCCCAAAACGTGTGTTTCTTCGGGTTATTCTAGTTCAATATCAGTTTTCGACCGATTTTGTACCCATTCTAGACATTATGTCGTGGATATTACTGTAGGAACCATATAACCGGAAGTTTGCATGCGATTCATCCGCTTCGTAGCAGATACTAGGCGCATTTTCACATATTATCGCGTTTCGAATGTAGGAATATTACGTTTCTTTGTTGAAAATCAGTATTTATCGGTATATTTAGGAATATGAGCGATAGCGGAACATTCATCAATGCATATTCACGTTTCCACCATAGTGGAGTACGATTTGTGCGCGATAAATCAGTATATTGTTAGGTTTTTACTGAGTTGAAGGGAAAATTTGTTATTATTTATGAAAAATAGCACGCTCAGAAACCAGAAATTGTGCTTCTTCGGGTAATTCAAGTTCAATATCAGTTTTCGACCGATTTTGAACCCATTCTAGACATAATGTCGTGGACCTTACTGTAGGAACCTTATAACAGGAAGTTTTCATGCGATTCATCCGCTTCGTAGCACGTACTTGCCGCATTTTCACGTCTTATCGCGTTAAGAATGTAGGAATATTACATTTCTTTGTTGAAAATCGGTATTTATAGGTATACTACGGAATATGAGCGATAGCAGTACATTCATCAATGCATATTCACGTTTTCACCATAGTGGAGTACGATTTGTGCGCGATAAATCAATATTTCATTAGGTATATACAGAATTGAAACGTATTTTTGATATTTTTGATGAGCAATAGCACGCTTAGATCCCAAAACGTGTGCTTCTTCGGGTTTTTCTAGTTCAATATAAGTTTTCGACCGATTTTGAACCCATTCTAGTCATTATGTCGTGGATATATTTGTAAGAACCATATAACCGGAAGTTTGTGTGCGATTCATCCGCTTCGTAGCAGATACTAGCCGCATATTTACGTCTTATCGCGTTTAGAATGTAGGAATATATCGTTTCTTTGTTGAAAATCAGTATTTATCGTTATATTGCGGAATATGAGCGATAGCGGAACATTCATCAATGCATATTCACGTTTCAACAATAGTGGAGTACGATTTGTGCTCGATAAATCAGTATATTGTTAGGTTTTTACTGAGTTGAAGGGAAAATTTGTTATTTTTTATGAGAAATAGCACGCTCAGAACCAAGAAATTGTGCTTCTTCGGGTAATTCAAGTTCAATATCAGTTTTCGACCGATTTTGAACCCATTCTAGACATAATGTCGTGGACATTACTATAGGAACCTTATAACAGGAAGTTTTCATGCGATTCATCCGCTTCGTAGCACATACTTGCCGCATTTTCACGTCTTATCGCGTTAAGAATGTAGCTATATTACATTTCTTTGTTGAAAATCGGTATTTATAGGTATACTACGGAATATGAGCGATAGCAGTACATTCATCAATGCATATTCACGTTTCAACCATAGTGGTGTACGATTTGTGCGCGATAAATCAATATTTCTTTAGGTTTCTACTGAATTTAAGCCTATTTTTGTAATTTTTATGAGGAATTGCCCGCTAAGAACCAAAAACGTGTGCTTCTTCGGGTTATTCTAGTTCAATATCTGTTTTCGACCGATTTTGAACCCATTTTTGACATAATGTCGTGGATTATACTGTAGGAACCTTATAACCGGAAGTTTGCATGCGATTCATCCGCTTCGTAGCAGATACTAGCCGCATTTTCACGTCTTATCGCCTAAGGAATGAAGGAATATTACATTTCTTTGTTGAAAATCAGTAATTATTGGTATATTACGGAATATGAGCGATAGCGGTACATTTATTTATGCATATTCACGTTTCCACCATAGTGGAGTAAGATTTGTGCGCGATAAATCAATATTTCATTAGGTTTAACTGAATTGAAGCGTATTTTTGTTATTTTTGATGAGGAATAGCACGATAAGATCCCAAAACGTGTGCTTCTTCGGGTTATTCCAGTTCAATATCAGTTTTCGACCGATTTTAACCCGTTCTAGACCTTATGTGTTGGATATTACTGTGGAAACCATATATGCGGAAGTATGCTTGCGATTCATCCGCTTCGTAGCAGATACTTGCCGCATTTTCACGTCTTATCGCATTAAGAATGTAGGAAAAATACCTTTCTCTGTTGAAAATCAGTTTTTATCGGTATATTACGGAATATGAGCGATAGCGGTACATTAGCTTATGCATATTCACGTTTCAACCATAGTGGAGTACGATTTGTGCGCGATAAATCAGTATTTTGTTAGGTTTTTACTGATTTGAAGGGCATTTTCGTTATTTTTTATGAGAAATAGCACGCTCAGAACCCAGAAAGTGTGCTTCTTCGGCTTATTCTAGTTCAATATCAGTTTTCGACCGATTCTGAACCCATTCTAGACATAATGTCCTGGATATTACTGTAGGAACCTTATAACCGGAAGTTTGCATGCGATTCATCCGCTTCGTAGCAGATACTAGCCGCATTTTCACATATTATTGCGTTTCGAATGTAGGAATATTACGTTTCTTTGTTGAAAATCAGTATTTATTGTTACATTACGGAATATCAGTGATAGCAGTACATTTATTTATGCATATTCACGTTTTCACCATTGTGGAGTACGATTTGTGCGCGATAAATCAGTATTTTACTAGGTTTTTACTGATTTGAAGGGCATTTTAGTTATTTTTGATGAGGAATAGCACGCTAAGATTCCAAAACGTGTGCTTCTTCGGGTTATTCCAGTACAATATCAGTTTTCGACCGATTTTGAACCCATTCTAGACATTATGTCGTGGATATTACTGTAGGAACCATATAACCGGAAGTTTGCATGCGATTCATCCGCTTCGTAGCAGATACTTGCCGCATTTTCACATATTATCGCGTTTCGAATGTAGGAATATTACATTTCTCTTGTTGAAAATCAGTATTGTATGAAAGTGAGTGAAATAGTGTATGAAAGCTGGTTTCTTGTACTTATAGACCTTACGTTTTCTTTCCAGAGCATCTTATTCATTTACGATCAATATTTCCCTATTCTTTATCAGTTCACTTCTTGCCATGCGAACCTGTTCATTTTACAAATTGAGGCTTTTAATGGATGATGAAAGATGGACTAGTATAATTCCTAATTGTGTTCAGATGTTCATTACTACGTAGAACACTGTATCGCCCGCAATTTTTGTAAGCCTGGTATCAATTCCTACTCTGAGGTCGTTGGTATACATTAAAAAAATAGGAGCGGCCCGATTTCGCTTTGATACGATATTCCGGTTATAAAACTTGCGAAATAGTTCGCACGCCGGATCCCTGTCTTTTAGAGGGGCGGAAAGCGGAAAAATATCCGCAACACTGGCGATGGCGGACCCAAAAAAACATTCTCTCGATATGAACAAAAAAATTTTGGAAGGATATGAAATTTTGGACTTCCGAAGCTATTCAAATTCTTCGGAAATTTTTTCATCTGCAAGCCCACCAACCTGCCGCATCCTAAGCTCACCGTCGCGAAAATAACATGCTAAATTTTCCTTCCACGACGCATGCTCAAACCGTGTTACTCGCTAAATGATTCGAGCACTTAAATCATATCTCCCAATATCACTTCCAAAATCGTAGCTCGATCCTAGTGCTCGCCTCAACAAAGCTTTAAAGCAAGATTAGTTTCCGCGTTGGATGGTAACGGAATGGAAAGGGGAGGAAAGATACAGTTATCTGAAAAGTCTATGGAACTTCAACGGATGCATCTACTGATATACCAAATCTGTTAGCTAGACCTTTCTTTTCTTTGGATTTTTTTTATGCGAAAGCCACTCGAATAACTATAATTACCGGACTTTTTGATCGTTCGCATCTCACCTACGTCTCTATAGTACGATAACTTTCCATTGCTTGCACACGAATTTACTGCACGTGTGTGAATTCAGAGACGTCTTATAGTTGAACTGCCACTAGATTAGCTGGACGTTTCCGATGCATATTTTAAAAGACTACCTCTAGTATTCGAATACCAAAGGCAGAAAACGAATGCCGCAACTACAGCGGGAATTGGATGTGATGAGCAGAGGATATGAATCCGTCTGCAGGATGCACTCTTAAAAATATTCTATGATCGGTCCTTGATAATAAGCGAATGCCAATTGATTCTTGGACAAAGTTTATTTAAAAATTCACATAAATTACATGTCAAGTATCACTCTTCCATCAGTGTTTACATCAGATAGTAGCCGAGGTTTTCCTTCCCTTCTCTGCTATCGCTCCCGAATCGAAATCCTCTCCCCAACGGTCGTTGGAGGTACCTGAAACGAGAGTGAAAGAGATTATTCAAAATGTGAAAGAATGACTAGGTTCACTGTCAGAATGAGAGGGCATCACCCGTTTGCCAAAACCTTTGTTTCCGGAATGTAAACGATACGGTTAAGTAATTCGAAATGTCAGCAACGGTTCGAAAAGTAAGAGATCCCTTATCTAATGAAGATGTCTGATGAATCCGGAGAGAAATAAAAAAGAATATATTTTTCTCTTCCTGTGGCACTTGGGAAACGCATTCGGTTTTTTGTTGAGTGAACGGAAATGTTCTGCCAAATATCAGGAAATTGGTGCTTGATGAACTCCATCAAATCCTCGTCCCTTCACAGAGGATGGATGAATGCAATTTCTTTGAGAAAAGTTTGCTTGGTGCCCTAAGAAGGAAGATAATGTCTGTAGCATTCTACGGCATCGTATCCCTTTGAGAAGCAAGAAAGAAGAATGAGGGAACAACTTTATCTTTTGGTAGGTTTATCCCAAGAGTGGTTATCCTTGGATGTTACAGGGATGTTAAATTGCAAAATATGGAATCGTACTTGCACCTACTGAAGGAAGGCGGCTAGAAGGTACACTATAACAGGAATCGTGAAAAATGGAAATTCTCAATAATGAAGGAAAGAACACAGAGCTGAATATGAAACAAATCGAGGAGTGAAGATTCTGTAAGTCACTATATTGGAGTGTTTTCCATGTAGCATATCACACGTTGCAAGATCCTAGAAATATTTGGTCGAATCCATTGAAATAGTCAAAAGAAGATGCCACTTCTTGCTCCTGGAACGAATGCTAGAAGCAAAGGAAAGGATGAAGAAGTGAGTGAATGAGGAAGTAAACAAGTCCTATTTAAAATCAGCCCCTGAACGCTGGGAAGCATGATGGAATTCTGAAGAACATTGCCACGGTGCACAGAAAATATTTCCGAGGAAACACTCAAGACTTGGTTACATATTGGCAGTTGAAAACTCTGGAAATAAGAAGCAAGCATATGGTCGGGCATTCAAGAATGAGATGGGAGGTCCAAAGATGCACAAAATCGTCCACTTATAGAAGATAAAAAGGGCTGAAAAGAAGTGAATTTGCTCACAATCTACCTCATAGTCATGTGCTGCGCGAAGAGGCAACAGTAGAGAGAGAGGAAAAATAGAACAGTTTATCAACAAGGAACGACCTGACTGCAGATAGAATGGAAACCGATGATACTAAGGCTCATGGGCCCATCTTGATGTTCTTCAGTTTGATTTGCAACAAGAAGGTATATGGTCTTCTTTCACAAGTAAGAAATCGCCCATTGTATGAAAAGGCTCATTTTTCATCGAATAGTAGTTTCAGTTCAGTAGCAACGAAAGAAAAATATGACCAGGTCCAAATCGTACCTTGAGAAGGTAGTCTACTCAGATGTTCAAAGTTGTAAGCAATTTCCTTCATCATCTAAGAATAGGCTTGGCAATCCAATCCGTGAAGACCCTCCTCGTGGACAGCATGGTGAAGGTTCTCGAATCCAAAGGCATCCTGGAATTGAAAGATGATGAGTTCATTGAAAATGAAGACATTGTCAAGGAACTAGGCGCACACCTACTGCACGAACGGTTTTAAGGCTGTATAATTGATTTCTTTTAACGATGTACGGCTATTTATTCACCTGTCGTACTTTTGAAATAATTAAAAATTAAAACCTCGTATCAGGGAAAGTTTTTGCATGCAGTGCATGCTTGTAAAACATATAAACTGTTGGTGGCAAAGCTCTACGTCGTAATAAATAGGAATATAGAATCAGGCGATAGTAAAACTTGACAAATCAAAGCTTCGGTACGTTCCAAAATGCTGAGAATTCATCAGTCATCAATTAAATTGTTGAAAAAAAAATTTACAAATTTTGAACTACCGCTAAACATTTATCTCGCTTCTGATTGGCTGAGAGAAATGCCACCGCTGTCAGTGTAGAAGCTGTATTGTTAAATTTCATGCCAAATATTTCTTTACCTGATTGCCGATCGAATATCACCAAAAAATCTCTCTCCATTTACGTGGACACCGAGCAATGGCGGTTTTCTTGAAATCCAAAGCATTACGATGACGAAACTTATGAATTCAATATTTTTGCACAGTAAGACTCACGTAGTTGGTAAAAATCATAATAAATACTAATCTTCATTAAATTATAATCCGTCACGACTCACCTCACGTTCATTTTCTAAAATCTTTCTCGAATTTTAGATTCCCGCCGGTGACAATCGCGTCTCCAAATACCGCGGCGCGTTATTCACTTTCCACTGCGACCTCTCCGTGTCAACATCCTCCCTTTCACCAGTCATTCATTTTCCCCTTTTTCTAATTTAATGCACTCTTTGGAGCATATAATCATCCTCATTAAAACTATGAAGCTACGCCCGAGCTCTCTGTTCGAAGAAACGGCTTCGGAAACGCACTAAATTTCCCATTGTAGCGATAAGTTACGAGCCCATAAGCACGATGCTGTCGTGAGATATATAAGCCGTCCGTGGATATTATTGTCATTAGTACTTATCTGGTCATTTTCACCGAGGTAAAGATATCTTGAATGGCGATGAATAGGAAGCTAGGTATTCGAAACGCTTCGGTCGGACGCAATCGGTAAATAAAATTCCTGGGCACATTCTTGTCGTCGAGGGAAGAGAAATATTTTTTAATGGGACGTTTCTTACCTTACTTGGCTTTTCGACTGAACCTTGCATCCTCACCAAAAGCCGTGCTGCATCGCCTGCACTGGGATGAGGTGTCACATAGCCGTCCTCTACGAAGCTGCAGTAAATCTAATCAATCTCTTATGTGCAACGCCAACCACAGAACGCAACAACGTTGTCACAATCACTTCATACAGGGAGAAACTTGGAGATTTGATAGCTATTTCCATGGATAGTAAAACGGCGTAACGAAAGCATGGGGAAACTCGATTCACAAATCACAAGTACGAACTCTGCTCGCTGGTGATAGCCGCCTACTGAGGCGACACCGATACGATAACTTGGCCCTCTGTCGGATTTCGAATATTCTCCATATGACGGAAAATGACGATCTATTTCTAGCGCTCCTCATTCCTGCGAAGAGATGTATGCGTTTATAACTCTGCTACGATTCGCTTTTTCGAGGACTAAAGTTGGATCGATTTGCGGCGTGCGCTTAGGTATTTGTCAAGGAGATATCTCGTTCCTTGAAAAAGGGATGATATAAAATGGCAATGACTTAATAAGAAAGAAGAAGATGAAGGACGTCGTCTCTCGAAAACCCTAACGTCCGCAAAGTATCGACGAAAATTACCACTGTCTCTTCGGAAGAGAGAAGTATCGCACAGAGGCCGAATTAAATCCACCGCAGACTTTCCCCACGGAGGAGCTGCATGCGTCCAATGCGTTGTTTTCCTATTCGCCTCTCCTCACCACCGGGTAATCGTTCGCTGAAACTACCTCCCGTAGCAGGCGTAAGAAGAACCATTCAAATCGGAATGAAAATTCAAATGATTTAATATTTCACCAGGCATTTTCAAGGCGAGCTGTGACTTTCACGATGTAAGATCGCTCGCGAACATTCTCAACGCTCTTACCGACTACCCTCTCAGCTTATGTATGGCTTTTCCACAAGTTTTACGTATAGATTGAGATTGCAGAGATTCTACTATTAAAATTTTTCTCCGCGGATCGTACATGTTCATTTACAGTTTTCCGGTCAAAGTGGTCGACGACTAAACACTCGTTAATATATATTAATCTCATTCCCCATTTTCCGCACCCTATCATGACTTTATCTAAATAATTTCTAAGAACTAATCTATCTTCACTGCCGTATATTTCCATGTAGAACATTGTATCGCCCGCAATTATCCTAACCTTACATGGAGTGTAAGTATAGGTGTCTCCTGACTTTTGAATGAGACTAGCATAGATCGATAGAGGATCAAAATTAAGAATACACGTCTTTTTTTATAGACGTTTCTCGCCGTAAGTTTAGGAGATATTAACGTTCAAAGATTGCAATTTTTTTCAAATTTCGCGCTTGGACAACCCAAATCCGCTTATCCCTCTTTCGAGCTCCTACGTAATCAGCGAGTTCGGTGGTGGAGATGGTTGATGCATAGACAAAACTTTTTCTGACAGTCATTTTTGCGCGCTGGTCGCTGGTTCGCGACCCGGCAACGGAAATTTTTTTCTCTTCGATTATGATATATTTGTCTCGTATTCAGCGTCTATTACGCAATGTGCATAAAATTTGGAGTTATTATGTGATTTAATATTAACTTTACTTAGGATTTCTGTTCAAGTTTATTATTCATACAATTGGTGCATATTCATACCCTTACATAGTCAGGAGACACCTATGTTTACACTCCTTGTTAGTATCAATTTCTCGTCAAAGGTCGTTGATATATATAAAAAAAAATAGGAGCGGCCCGATTTCGCTTTGATACGATATTCCTGTAATAAAACTTGCGAAATAGTTCGCACGCCGGAACCCTGTCTTTTAGAGGGGCGAAAAGCGGAAAAGAATATCCGCAATGCTGGCGATGGCGGACCTAAAAAAACATTCTCCCGATATGAACAAAAAAATTGTGGAAGGATTTGAAAGTTTGGACTTCGGAAGCTTTTCGAATTCTTCGGAAATTTTTCATCTGCAAGCCCACCAGCCTGCCGCATCCTAAGCTCACCGTCGCGAAATTAACATGCTAAATTCTCCTTCCACGACGCATGCTCAAACCGTGTTACTCGCTAAATGATTCGAGCACTTAAATCATATCTCCCAATATCACTTCCAAAATCGTAGCTCGATCCTAGTGCTCGCCTCAACAAAGCTTTAAAGCAAGATTAGTTTCCGCGTTGGATGGTAACGGAATGGAAAGGGGAGGAAAGATACAGTTATCTGAAAAGTCTATGGAACTTCAACGGATGCATCTACTGATATACCAAATCTGTTAGCTAGACCTTTCTTTTCTTTGGATTTTTTTTATGCGAAAGCCACTCGAATAACTATAATTACCGGACTTTTTGATCGTTCGCATCTCACCTACGTCTCTATAGTACGATAACTTTCCATTGCTTGCACACGAATTTACTGCACGTGTGTGAATTCAGAGACGTCTTATAGTTGAACTGCCACTAGATTAGCTGGACGTTTCCGATGCATATTTTAAAAGACTACCTCTAGTATTCGAATACCAAAGGCAGAAAACGAATGCCGCAACTACAGCGGGAATTGGATGTGATGAGCAGAGGATATGAATCCGTCTGCCACTCTTAAAAATATTCTATGATCGGTCCTTGATAATAAGCGAATGCCAATTGATTCTTGGACAAAGTTTATTTAAAAATTCACATAAATTACATGTCAAGTATCACTCTTCCATCAGTGTTTACATCAGATAGTAGCCGAGGTTTTCCTTCCCTTCTCTGCTATCGCTCCCGAATCGAAATCCTCTCCCCAACGGTCGTTGGAGGTACCTGAAACGAGAGTGAAAGAGATTATTCAAAATGTGAAAGAATGACTAGGTTCACTGTCAGAATGAGAGGGCATCACCCGTTTGCCAAAACCTTTGTTTCCGGAATGTAAACGATACGGTTAAGTAATTCGAAATGTCAGCAACGGTTCGAAAAGTAAGAGATCCCATATCTAATGAAGATGTCTGATGAATCCGGAGAGAAATAAAAAAGAATATATTTTTCTCTTCCTGTGGCACTTGGGAAACGCATTCGGTTTTTTGTTGAGTGAACGGAAATGTTCTGCCAAATATCAGGAAATTGGTGCTTGATGAACTCCATCAAATCCTCGTCCCTTCACAGAGGATGGATGAATGCAATTTCTTTGAGAAAAGTTTGCTTGGTGCCCTAAGAAGGAAGATAATGTCTGTAGCATTCTACGGCATCGTATCCCTTTGAGAAGCAAGAAAGAAGAATGAGGGAACAACTTTATCTTTTGGTAGGTTTATCCCAAGAGTGGTTATCCTTGGATGTTACAGGGATGTTAAATTGCAAAATATGGAATCGTACTTGCACCTACTGAAGGAAGGCGGCTAGAAGGTACACTATAACAGGAATCGTGAAAAATGGAAATTCTCAATAATGAAGGAAAGAACACAGAGCTGAATATGAAACAAATCGAGGAGTGAAGATTCTGCAAGTCACTATATTGGAGTGTTTTCCATGTAGCATATCACACGTTGCAAGATCCTAGAAATATTTGGTCGAATCCATTGAAATAGTCAAAAGAAGATGCCACTTCTTGCTCCTGGAACGAATGCTAGAAGCAAAGGAAAGGATGAAGAAGTGAGTGAATGAGGAAGTAAACAAGTCGTATTTAAAATCAGCCCCTGAACGCTTGGAAGCATGATGGAATTCTGAAGAACATTGCCACGGTGCACAGAAAATATTTCCGAGGAAACACTCAAGACTTGGTTACATATTGGCAGTTGAAAACTCTGGCAATAAGAAGCAAGCATATGGTCGGGCATTCAGGAAGAAGATGGGAAGTCCAAAGATGCACAAACTCGTCCAGTATAGAAGATAAAAAGGGCTGAAAAGAAGTGAATTTGCTCAAAATCTACCTCATAGTCATGTGCTGCGCGAAGAGGCAACAGTAGAGAGAGAGGAAAAATAGAACAGTTTATCAACAAGGAACGACCTGACTGCAGATAGAATGGAAACCGATGATGCTAAGGCTCATGGGCCCATCTTGATGTTCTTCAGTTTGATTTGCAGCAAGAAGGTATATGGTCTTCTTTCACAAGTAAGAAATCGCCCATTGTATGAAAAGGCTCATTTTTCATCGAATAGTAGTTTCAGTTCAGTAGCAACGAAAGAAAAATATGACCAGGTCCAAATCGTACCTTCAGAAGGTAGTCTACCCAGATGTTCAAAGTTGTAAGCAATTTCCTTCATCATCTAAGAATAGGCTTGGCAATCCAATCCGTGAAGACCCTCCTCGTGGACAGCATGGTGAAGGTTCTCGAATCCAAAGGCATCCTGGAATTGAAAGATGATGAGTTCATTGAAAATGAAGACTTTGTCAAGGACCTAGGCGCACACCTTCTGCACGAACGGTTTTAAGGCTGTATAATTGATTTCTTTTAACGATGTACGGCTATTTATTCACCTGTCGTACTTTTGAAATAATTAAAAATTAAAACCTCGTATCAGGGAAAGTTTTTGCATGCAGTGCATGCTTGTAAAACATATAAACTGTTGGTGGCAAAGCTCTACGTCGTAATAAATAGGAATATAGAATCAGGCGATAGTAAAACTTGACAAATCAAAGCTTCGGTACGTTCCAAAATGCTGAGAATTCATCAGTCATCAATTTAATTGTTGAAAAAAAAATTTACAAATTTTGAACTACCGCTAAACATTTATCTCGCTTCTGATTGGCTGAGAGAAATGCCACCGCTGTCAGTGTAGAAGCTGTATTGTTAAATTTTATGCCAAATATTTCTTTACCTGATTGCCGATCGAATATCACCAAAAAATCTCTCTCCATTTACGTGGACACCGAGCAATGGCGGTTTTCTTGAAATCCAAAGCATTACGATGACGAAACTTATGAATTCAATATTTTTGCACAGTAAGACTCACGTAGTTGGTAAAAATCATAATAAATACTAATCTTCATTAAATTATAATCCGTCACGACTCACCTCACGTTCATTTTCTAAAATCTTTCTCGAATTTTAGATTCCCGCCGGTGACAATCGCGTCTCCAAATACCGCGGCGCGTTATTCACTTTCCACTGCGACCTCTCCGTGTCAACATCCTCCCTTTCACCAGTCATTCATTTTCCCCTTTTTCTAATTTAATGCACTCTTTGGAGCATATAATCATCCTCATTAAAACTATGAAGCTACGCCCGAGCTCTCTGTTCGAAGAAACGGCTTCGGAAACGCACTAAATTTCCCATTGTAGCGATAAGTTACGAGCCCATAAGCACGATGCTGTCGTGAGATATATAAGCCGTCCGTGGATATTATTGTCATTAGTACTTATCTGGTCATTTTCACCGAGGTAAAGATATCTTGAATGGCGATGAATAGGAAGCTAGGTATTCGAAACGCTTCGGTCGGACGCAATCGGTAAATAAAATTCCTGGGCACATTCTTGTCGTCGAGGGAAGAGAAATATTTTTTAATGGGACGTTTCTTACCTTACTTGGCTTTTCGACTGAACCTTGCATCCTCACCAAAAGCCGTGCTGCATCGCCTGCACTGGGATGAGGTGTCACATAGCCGTCCTCTACGAAGCTGCAGTAAATCTAATCAATCTCTTATGTGCAACGCCAACCACAGAACGCAACAACGTTGTCACAATCACTTCATACAGGGAGAAACTTGGAGATTTGATAGCTATTTCCATGGATAGTAAAACGGCGTAACGAAAGCATGGGGAAACTCGATTCACAAATCACAAGTACGAACTCTGCTCGCTGGTGATAGCCGCCTACTGAGGCGACACCGATACGATAACTTGGCCCTCTGTCGGATTTCGAATATTCTCCATATGACGGAAAATGACGATCTATTTCTAGCGCTCCTCATTCCTGCGAAGAGATGTATGCGTTTATAACTCTGCTACGATTCGCTTTTTCGAGGACTAAAGTTGGATCGATTTGCGGCGTGCGCTTAGGTATTTGTCAAGGAGATATCTCGTTCCTTGAAAAAGGGATGATATAAAATGGCAATGACTTAATAAGAAAGAAGAAGATGAAGGACGTCGTCTCTCGAAAACCCTAACGTCCGCAAAGTATCGACGAAAATTACCACTGTCTCTTCGGAAGAGAGAAGTATCGCACAGAGGCCGAATTAAATCCACCGCAGACTTTCCCCACGGAGGAGCTGCATGCGTCCAATGCGTTGTTTTCCTATTCGCCTCTCCTCACCACCGGGTAATCGTTCGCTGAAACTACCTCCCGTAGCAGGCGTAAGAAGAACCATTCAAATCGGAATGAAAATTCAAATGATTTAATATTTCACCAGGCATTTTCAAGGCGAGCTGTGACTTTCACGATGTAAGATCGCTCGCGAACATTCTCAACGCTCTTACCGACTACCCTCTCAGCTTATGTATGGCTTTTCCACAAGTTTTACGTATAGATTGAGATTGCAGAGATTCTACTATTAAAATTTTTCTCCGCGGATCGTACATGTTCATTTACAGTTTTCCGGTCAAAGTGGTCGACGACTAAACACTCGTTAATATATATTAATCTCATTCCCCATTTTCCGCACCCTATCATGACTTTATCTAAATAATTTCTAAGAACTAATCTATCTTCACTGCCGTATATTTCCATGTAGAACATTGTATCGCCCACAATTATCCTAACCTTACATGGAGTGTAAGTATAGGTGTCTCCTGACTTTTGAATGAGACTAGCATAGATCGATAGAGGATCAAAATTAAGAATACACGTCTTTTTTTATAGACGTTTCTCGCCGTAAGTTTAGGAGATATTAACGTTCAAAGATTGCAATTTTTTTCAAATTTCGCGCTTGGACAACCCAAATCCGCTTATCCCTCTTTCGAGCTCCTACGTAATCAGCGAGTTCGGTGGTGGAGATGGTTGATGCATAGACAAAACTTTTTCTGACAGTCATTTTTGCGCGCTGGTCGCTGGTTCGCGACCCGGCAACGGAAATTTTTTTCTCTTCGATTATGATATATTTGTCTCGTATTCAGCGTCTATTACGCAATGTGCATAAAATTTGGAGTTATTATGTGATTTAATATTAACTTTACTTAGGATTTCTGTTCAAGTTTATTATTCATACAATTGGTGCATATTCATACCCTTACATAGTCAGGAGACACCTATGTTTACACTCCTTGTTAGTATCAATTTCTCGTCAAAGGTCGTTGATATATATAAAAAAAAATAGGAGCGGCCCGATTTCGCTTTGATACGATATTCCTGTAATAAAACTTGCGAAATAGTTCGCACGCCGGAACCCTGTCTTTTAGAGGGGCGAAAAGCGGAAAAGAATATCCGCAATGCTGGCGATGGCGGACCTAAAAAAACATTCTCCCGATATGAACAAAAAAATTGTGGAAGGATTTGAAAGTTTGGACTTCGGAAGCTTTTCGAATTCTTCGGAAATTTTTCATCTGCAAGCCCACCAGCCTGCCGCATCCTAAGCTCACCGTCGCGAAATTAACATGCTAAATTCTCCTTCCACGACGCATGCTCAAACCGTGTTACTCGCTAAATGATTCGAGCACTTAAATCATATCTCCCAATATCACTTCCAAAATCGTAGCTCGATCCTAGTGCTCGCCTCAACAAAGCTTTAAAGCAAGATTAGTTTCCGCGTTGGATGGTAACGGAATGGAAAGGGGAGGAAAGATACAGTTATCTGAAAAGTCTATGGAACTTCAACGGATGCATCTACTGATATACCAAATCTGTTAGCTAGACCTTTCTTTTCTTTGGATTTTTTTTATGCGAAAGCCACTCGAATAACTATAATTACCGGACTTTTTGATCGTTCGCATCTCACCTACGTCTCTATAGTACGATAACTTTCCATTGCTTGCACACGAATTTACTGCACGTGTGTGAATTCAGAGACGTCTTATAGTTGAACTGCCACTAGATTAGCTGGACGTTTCCGATGCATATTTTAAAAGACTACCTCTAGTATTCGAATACCAAAGGCAGAAAACGAATGCCGCAACTACAGCGGGAATTGGATGTGATGAGCAGAGGATATGAATCCGTCTGCCACTCTTAAAAATATTCTATGATCGGTCCTTGATAATAAGCGAATGCCAATTGATTCTTGGACAAAGTTTATTTAAAAATTCACATAAATTACATGTCAAGTATCACTCTTCCATCAGTGTTTACATCAGATAGTAGCAGAGGTTTTCCTTCCCTTCTCTGCTATCGCTCCCGAATCGAAATCCTCTCCCCAACGGTCGTTGGAGGTACCTGAAACGAGAGTGAAAGAGATTATTCAAAATGTGAAAGAATGACTAGGTTCACTGTCAGAATGAGAGGGCATCACCCGTTTGCCAAAACCTTTGTTTCCGGAATGTAAACGATACGGTTAAGTAATTCGAAATGTCAGCAACGGTTCGAAAAGTAAGAGATCCCATATCTAATGAAGATGTCTGATGAATCCGGAGAGAAATAAAATAGAATATATTTTTCTCTTCCTGTGGCACTTGGGAAACGCATTCGGTTTTTTGTTGAGTGAACGGAAATGTTCTGCCAAATATCAGGAAATTGGTGCTTGATGAACTCCATCAAATCCTCGTCCCTTCACAGAGGATGGATGAATGCAATTTCTTTGAGAAAAGTTTGCTTGGTGCCCTAAGAAGGAAGATAATGTCTGTAGCATTCTACGGCATCGTATCCCTTTGAGAAGCAAGAAAGAAGAATGAGGGAACAACTTTATCTTTTGGTAGGTTTATCCCAAGAGTGGTTATCCTTGGATGTTACAGGGATGTTAAATTGCAAAATATGGAATCGTACTTGCACCTACTGAAGGAAGGCGGCTAGAAGGTACACTATAACAGGAATCGTGAAAAATGGAAATTCTCAATAATGAAGGAAAGAACACAGAGCTGAATATGAAACAAATCGAGGAGTGAAGATTCTGCAAGTCACTATATTGGAGTGTTTTCCATGTAGCATATCACACGTTGCAAGATCCTAGAAATATTTGGTCGAATCCATTGAAATAGTCAAAAGAAGATGCCACTTCTTGCTCCTGGAACGAATGCTAGAAGCAAAGGAAAGGATGAAGAAGTGAGTGAATGAGGAAGTAAACAAGTCCTATTTAAAATTAGCCCCAGAACGCTGGGAAGCATGATGGAATTCTGAAGAACATTGCCACGGTGCACAGAAAATATTTCCGAGGAAACACTCAAGACTTGGTTACATATTGGCAGTTGAAAACTCTGGCAATAAGAAGCAACGATATGGTCGGGCATTCAAGAAGGAGATGGGAGGTCCAAAGATGCACAAAATCGTCCAGTATAGAAGATAAAAAGGGCTGAAAAGAAGTGAATTTGCTCACAATCTACCTCATAGTCATGTGCTGCGCGAAGAGGCAACAGTAGAGAGAGAGGAAAAATAGAACAGTTTATCAACAAGGAACGACCTAACTGCAGATAGAATGGAAACCGATGATGCTAAGGCTCATGGGCCCATCTTGATGTTCTTCAGTTTGATTTGCAACAAGAAGGAATATGGTCTTCTTTCACAAGTAAGAAATCGCCCATTGTATGAAAAGGCTCATTTTTCATCGAATAGTAGTTTCAGTTCAGTAGCAACGAAAGAAAAATATGACCAGGTCCAAATCGTACCTTGAGAAGGTAGTCTACTCAGGTGTTCAAAGTTGTAAGCAATTTCCTTCATCATCTAAGAATAGGCTTGGCAATCCAATCCGTGAAGACCCTCCTCGTGGACAGCATGGTGAAGATTCTCGAATCCAAAGGCATCATGGAATTGAAAGATGATGAGTTCATTAAAAAGGTAGACATTGTCAAGGACCTAGGCGCACACCTACTGCACGAACGGTTTTAAGGCTGTATAATTGATTTCTTTTAACGATGTACGGCTATTTATTCACCTGTCGTACTTTTGAAATAATTAAAAATTAAAACCTCGTATCAGGGAAAGTTTTTGCATGCAGTGCATGCTTGTAAAACATATAAACTGTTGGTGGCAAAGCTCTACGTCGTAATAAATAGGAATATAGAATCAGGCGATAGTAAAACTTGACAAATCAAAGCTTCGGTACGTTCCAAAATGCTGAGAATTTATCAGTCATCAATTAAATTTTTGAAAAAAAAATTTACAAATTTTGAACTACCGCTAAACATTTATCTCGCTTCTGATTGGCTGAGAGAAATGCCACCGCTGTCAGTGTAGAAGCTGTATTGTTAAATTTTATGCCAAATATTTCTTTACCTGATTGCCGATCGAATATCACCAAAAAATCTCTCTCCATTTACGTGGACACCGAGCAATGGCGGTTTTCTTGAAATCCAAAGCATTACGATGACGAAACTTATGAATTCAATATTTTTGCACAGTAAGACTCACGTAGTTGGTAAAAATCATAATAAATACTAATCTTCATTAAAATATAATCCGTCACGACTCACCTCACGTTCATTTTCTAAAATCTTTCTCGAATTTTAGATTCCCGCCGGTGACAATCGCGTCTCCAAATACCGCGGCGCGTTATTCACTTTCCACTGCGACCTCTCCGTGTCAACATCCTCCCTTTCACCAGTCATTCATTTTCCCCTTTTTCTAATTTAATGCCCTCTTTGGAGCATATAATCATCCTCATTAAAACTATGAAGCTACGCCCGAGCTCTCTGTTCGAAGAAACGGCTTCGACAACGCACTAAATTTCCCATTGTAGCGATAAGTTACGAGCCCATAAGCACGATGCTGTCGTGAGATATATAAGCCGTCCGTGGATATTATTGTCATTAGTATTTATCTGGTCATTTTCACCGAGGTAAAGATATTTTGAATGGCGATGAATAGGAAGCTAGGTATTCGAAACGCTTCGGTCGGTCATTTTCACCGAGGTAAAGATATCTTGAATGGCGATGAATAGGAAGCTAGGTATTCGAAACGCTTCGGTCGGACGCAATCGGTAAATAAAATTCCTGGGCACATTCTTGTCGTCGAGGGAAGAGAAATATTTTTTAATGGGACGTTTCTTACCTTACTTGGCTTTTCGACTGAACCTTGCATCCTCACCAAAAGCCGTGCTGCATCGCCTGCACTGGGATGAGGTGTCACATAGCCGTCCTCTACGAAGCTGCAGTAAATCTAATCAATCTCTTATGTGCAACGCCAACCACAGAACGCAACAACGTTGTCACAATCACTTCATACAGGGAGAAACTTGGAGATTTGATAGCTATTTCCATGGATAGTAAAACGGCGTAACGAAAGCATGGGGAAACTCGATTCACAAATCACAAGTGCGAACTCTGCTCGCTGGTGATAGCCGCCTACTGAGGCGACACCGATACGATAACTTGGCCCTCTGTCGGATTTCGAATATTCTCCATATGACGGAAAATGACGATCTATTTCTAGCGCTCCTCATTCCTGCGAAGAGATCTATGCGTTTATAACTCTGCTACGATTCGCTTTTTCGAGGACTAAAGTTGGATCGAGTTGCGGCGTGCGCTTAGGTATTTGTCAAGGAGATATCTCGTTCCTTGGAAAAGGGATGATATAAAATGGCAATGACTTAATAAGAAAGAAGAAGATGAAGGACGTCGTCTCTCGAAAACCCTAACGTCCGCAAAGTATCGACGAAAATTACCACTGTCTCTTCGGAAGAGAGAAGTATCGCACAGAAGCCGAATTAAATCCACCGCAGACTTTCCCCACGGAGGAGCTGCATGCGTCCAATGCGTTGTTTTCCTATTCGCCTCTCCTCAATACCGGGTAATCGTTCGCTGAAACTACCTCCCGTAGCAGGCGTAAGAAGAACCATTCAAATCGGAATGAAAATTCAAATGATTTAATATTTCACCAGGCATTTTCAAGGCGAGCTGTGACTTTCACGATGTACGATCGCTCGCGAACATTCTCAACGCTCTTACCGACTACCCTCTCAGCGGAACCGAGATTCTGTATGGCTTTTCCACAAGTTTTACGTATAGATTAAGATTGCAGAGATTCTACTATTAAAATTTTTCTCCGCGGATCGTACATGTTCATTTACAGTTTTCCGGTCAAAGTGGTCGACGACTAAACACTCGTTAATATATATTAATCTCATTCCCCATTTTCCGCACCCTATCATGACTTTATCTAAATCATTTCTAAGAACTAATCTATCCTCACTGCCGTATATTTCCATGTAGAACATTGTATCGCCCGCAATTATCCTATCCTTACATGGAGTGTAAGTATAGGTGTCTCCTGACTTTTGAATGAGACTAGCATAGATCGATAGAGGATCAAAATTAAGAATACACGTCTTTTTTTATAGACGTTTCTCGCCGTAAGTTTAGGAGATATTAACGTTCAAAGATTGCAATTTTTTTCAAATTTCGCGCTTGGACAACCCAAATCCGCTTATCCCTCTTTCGAGCTCCTACGTAATCAGCGAGTTCGGTGGTGGAGATGGTTGATGCATAGACAAAACTTTTTCTGACAGTCATTTTTGCGCGCTGGTCGCTGGTTCGCGACCCGGCAACGGAAATTTTTTTCTCTTCGATTATGATATATTTGTCTCGTATTCAGCGTCTATTACGCAATGTGCATAAAATTTGGAGTTATTATGCGATTTAATATTAACTTTTCTTAGGATTTCTGTTCAAGTTTATTATTCATACAATTGGTGCATATTCATACCCTTACATAGTCAGGAGACACCTATGTTTACACTCCTTGTTAGTATCAATTTCTCGTCAAAGGTCGTTGATATATATAAAAAAAATAGGAGCGGCCCGATTTCGCTTTGATACGATATTCCTGTAATAAAACTTGCGAAATAGTTCGCACGCCGGAACCCTGTCTTTTAGAGGGGCGAAAAGCGGAAAAGAATATCCGCAATGCTGGCGATGGCGGACCTAAAAAAACATTCTCCCGATATGAACAAAAAAATTGTGGAAGGATTTGAAAGTTTGCACTTCGGAAGCTTTTCGAATTCTTCGGAAATTTTTCATCTGCAAGCCCACCAGCCTGCCGCATCCTAAGCTCACCGTCGCGAAAATTACATGCTAAATTCTCCTTCCACGACGCATGCTCAAACCGTGTTACTCGCTAAATGATTCGAGCACTTAAATCATATCTCCCAATATCACTTCCAAAATCGTAGCTCGATCCTAGTGCTCGCCTCAACAAAGCTTTAAAGCAAGATTAGTTTCCGCGTTGGATGGTAACGGAATGGAAAGGGGAGGAAAGATACAGTTATCTGAAAAGTCTATGGAACTTCAACGGATGCATCTACTGATATACCAAATCTGTTAGCTAGACCTTTCTTTTCTTTGGATTTTTTTTATGCGAAAGCCACTCGAATAACTATAATTACCGGACTTTTTGATCGTTCGCATCTCACCTACGTCTCTATAGTACGATAACTTTCCATTGCTTGCACACGAATTTACTGCACGTGTGTGAATTCAGAGACGTCTTATAGTTGAACTGCCACTAGATTAGCTGGACGTTTCCGATGCATATTTTAAAAGACTACCTCTAGTATTCGAATACCAAAGGCAGAAAACGAATGCCGCAACTACAGCGGGAATTGGATGTGATGAGCAGAGGATATGAATCCGTCTGCCACTCTTAAAAATATTCTATGATCGGTCCTTGATAATAAGCGAATGCCAATTGATTCTTGGACAAAGTTTATTTAAAACTTCACATAAATTACATGTCAAGTATCACTCTTCCATCAGTGTTTACATCAGATAGTAGCCGAGGCTTTCCTTCCCTTCTCTGCTATCGCTCCCGAATCGAAATCCTCTCCCCAACGGTCGTTGGAGGTACCTGAAACGAGAGTGAAAGAGATTATTCAAAATGTGAAAGAATGACTAGGTTCACTGTCAGAATGAGAGGGCATCACCCGTTTGCCAAAACCTTTGTTTCCGGAATGTAAACGATACGGTTAAGTAATTCGAAATGTCAGCAACGGTTCGAAAAGTAAGAGATCCCATATCTAATGAAGATGTCTGATGAATCCGGAGAGAAATAAAAAAGAATATATTTTTCTCTTCCTGTGGCACTTGGGAAACGCATTCGGTTTTTTTTTGAGTGAACGGAAATGTTCTGCCAAATATCAGGAAATTGGTGCTTGATGAACTCCATCAAATCCTCGTCCCTTCACAGAGGATGGATGAATGCAATTTCTTTGAGAAAAGTTTGCTTGGTGCCCTAAGAAGGAAGATAATGTCTGTAGCATTCTACGGCATCGTATCCCTTTGAGAAGCAAGAAAGAAGAATGAGGGAACAACTTTATCTTTTGGTAGGTTTATCCCAAGAGTGGTTATCCTTGGATGTTACAGGGATGTTAAATTGCAAAATATGGAATCGTACTTGCACCTACTGAAGGAAGGCGGCTAGAAGGTACACTATAACAGGAATCGTGAAAAATGGAAATTCTCAATAATGAAGGAAAGAACACAGAGCTGAATATGAAACAAATCGAGGAGTGAAGATTCTGCAAGTCACTATATTGGAGTGTTTTCCATGTAGCATATCACACGTTGCAAGATCCTAGAAATATTTGGTCGAATCCATTGAAATAGTCAAAAGAAGATGCCACTTCTTGCTCCTGGAACGAATGCTAGAAGCAAAGGAAAGGATGAAGAAGTGAGTGAATGAGGAAGTAAACAAGTCGTATTTAAAATCAGCCCCTGAACGCTTGGAAGCATGATGGAATTCTGAAGAACATTGCCACGGTGCACAGAAAATATTTCCGAGGAAACACTCAAGACTTGGTTACATATTGGCAGTTGAAAACTCTGGCAATAAGAAGCAAGCATATGGTCGGGCATTCAGGAAGGAGATGGGAGGTCCAAAGATGCACAAAATCGTCCAGTATAGAAGATAAAAAGGGCTGAAAAGAAGTGAATTTGCTCACAATCTACCTCATAGTCATGTGCTGCGCGAAGAGGCAACAGTAGAGAGAGAGGAAAAATAGAACAGTTTATCAACAAGGAACGACCTAACTGCAGATAGAATGGAAACCGATGATGTTAAGGCTCATGGGCCCATCTTGATGTTCTTCAGTTTGATTTGCAACAAGAAGGTATATGGTCTTCTTTCACAAGTAAGAAATCGCCCATTGTATGAAAAGGCTCATTTTTCATCGAATAGTAGTTTCAGTTCAGTAGCAACGAAAGAAAAATATGACCAGGTCCAAATCGTACCTTGAGAAGGTAGTCTACTCAGATGTTCAAAGTTGTAAGCAATTTCCTTCATCATCTAAGAATAGGCTTGGCAATCCAATCCGTGAAGACCCTCCTCGTGGACAGCATGGTGAAGGTTCTCGAATCCAAAGGCATCCTGGAATTGAAAGATGATGAGTTCATTAAAAAGGAAGACATTGTCAAGGACCTAGGCGCACACCTACTGCACGAACGGTTTTAAGGCTGTATAATTGATTTCTTTTAAAGATGTACGGCTATTTATTCACCTGTCGTACTTTTGAAATAATTAAAAATTAAAACCTCGTATCAGGGAAAGTTTTTGCATGCAGTGCATGCTTGTAAAACATATAAACTGTTGGTGGCAAAGCTCTACGTCGTAATAAATAGGAATATAGAATCAGGCGATAGTAAAACTTGACAAATCAAAGCTTCGGTACGTTCCAAAATGCTGAGAATTCATCAGTCATCAATTAAATTGTTGAAAAAAAAATTTACAAATTTTGAACTACCGCTAAACATTTATCTCGCTTCTGATTGGATGAGAGAAATGCCACCGCTGTCAGTGTAGAAGCTGTATTGTTAAATTTTATGCCAAATATTTCTTTACCTGATTGCCGATCGAATATCACCAAAAAATCTCTCTCCATTTACGTGGACACCGAGCAATGGCGGTTTTCTTGAAATCCAAAGCATTACGATGACGAAACTTATGAATTCAATATTTTTGCACAGTAAGACTCACGTAGTTGGTAAAAATCATAATAAATACTAATCTTCATTAAATTATAATCCGTCACGACTCACCTCACGTTCATTTTCTAAAATCTTTCTCGAATTTTAGATTCCCGCCGGTGACAATCGCGTCTCCAAATACCGCGGCGCGTTATTCACTTTCCACTGCGACCTCTCCGTGTCAACATCCTCCCTTTCACCAGTCATTCATTTTCCCCTTTTTCTAATTTAATACACTCTTTGGAGCATATAATCATCCTCATTAAAACTATGAAGCTACGCCCGAGCTCTCTGTTCGAAGAAACGGCTTCGGAAACGCACTAAATTTCCCATTGTAGCGATAAGTTACGAGCCCATAAGCACGATGCTGTCGTGAGATATATAAGCCGTCCGTGGATATTATTGTCATTAGTACTTATCTGGTCATTTTCACCGAGGTAAAGATATCTTGAATGGCGATGAATAGGAAGCTAGGTATTCGAAACGCTTCGGTCGGACGCAATCGGTAAATAAAATTCCTGGGCACATTCTTGTCGTCGAGGGAAGAGAAATATTTTTTAATGGGACGTTTCTTACCTTACTTGGCTTTTCGACTGAACCTTGCATCCTCACCAAAAGCCGTGCTGCATCGCCTGCACTGGGATGAGGTGTCACATAGCCGTCCTCTACGAAGCTGCAGTAAATCTAATCAATCTCTTATGTGCAACGCCAACCACAGAACGCAACAAAGTTGTCACAATCACTTCATACAGGGAGAAACTTGGAGATTTGATAGCTATTTCCATGAATAGTAAAACGGCGTAACGAAAGCATGGGGAAACTCGATTCACAAATCACAAGTACGAACTCTGCTCGCTGGTGATAGCCGCCTACTGAGGCGACACCGATACGATAACTTGGCCCTCTGTCGGATTTCGAATATTCTCCATATGACGGAAAATGACGATCTATTTCTAGCGCTCCTCATTCCTGCGAAGAGATCTATGCGTTTATAACTCTGCTACGATTCGCTTTTTCGAGGACTAAAGTTGGATCGAGTTGCGGCGTGCGCTTAGGTATTTGTCAAGGAGATATCTCGTTCCTTGGAAAAGGGATGATATAAAATGGCAATGACTTAATAAGAAAGAAGAAGATGAAGGACGTCGTCTCTCGAAAACCCTAACGTCCGCAAACTATCGACGAAAATTACCACTGTCTCTTCGGAAGAGAGAAGTATCGCACAGAAGCCGAATTAAATCCACCGCAGACTTTCCCCACGGAGGAGCTGCATGCGTCCAATGCGTTGTTTTCCTATTCGCCTCTCCTTACCACCGGGTAATCGTTCGCTGAAACTACCTCCCGTAGCAGGCGTAAGAAGAAGCATTCAAATCGGAATGAAAATTCAAATGATTTAATATTTCACCAGGCATTTTCAAGGCGAGCTGTGACTTTCACGATGTAAGATCGCTCGCGAACATTCTCAACGCTCTTACCGACTACCCTCTCAGCGGAACCGAGATTCTGTATGGCTTTTCCACAAGTTTTACGTATAGATTAAGATTGCAGAGATTCTACTATTAAAATTTTTCTCCGCGGATCGTACATGTTCATTTACAGTTTTCCGGTCAAAGTGGTCGACGACTAAACACTCGTTAATATATATTAATCTCATTCCCCATTTTCCGCACCCTATCATGACTTTATCTAAATCATTTCTAAGAACTAATCTATCCTCAATGCCATATATTTCCATGTAGAACATTGTATCGCCCGCAATTATCCTATCCTTACATGGAGTGTAAGTATAGGTGTCTCCTGACTTTTGAATGAGACTAGCATAGATCGATAGAGGATCAAAATTAAGAATACACGTCTTTTTTTATAGACGTTTCTCGCCGTAAGTTTAGGAGATATTAACGTTCAAAGATTGCAATTTTTTTCAAATTTCGCGCTTGGACAACCCAAATCCGCTTATCCCTCTTTCGAGCTCCTACGTAATCAGCGAGTTCGGTGGTGGAGATGGTTGATGCATAGACGAAACTTTTTCTGACAGTTATTTTTGCGCGCTGGTCGCTGGTTCGCGACCCGGCAACGGAAATTTTTTTCTCTTCGATTATGATATATTTGTCTCGTATTCAGCGTCTCTTACGCAATGTGCATAAAATTTGGAGTTATTATGCGATTTAATATTAACTTTTCTTAGGATTTCTGTTCAAGTTTATTATTCATACAATTGGTGCATATTCATACCCTTACATAGTCAGGAGACACCTATGTTTACACTCCTTGTTAGTATCAATTTCTCGTCAAAGGTCGTTGATATATATAAAAAAAAATAGGAGCGGCCCGATTTCGCTTTGATACGATATTCCTGTAATAAAACTTGCGAAATAGTTCGCACGCCGGAACCCTGTCTTTTAGAGGGGCGAAAAGCGGAAAAGAATATCCGCAATGCTGGCGATGGCGGACCTAAAAAAACATTCTCCCGATATGGACAAAAAAATTGTGGAAGGATTTGAAAGTTTGGACTTCGGAAGCTTTTCGAATTCTTCGGAAATTTTTCATCTGCAAGCCCACCAGCCTGCCGCATCCTAAGCTCACCGTCGCGAAAATTACATGCTAAATTCTCCTTCCACGACGCATGCTCAAACCGTGTTACTCGCTAAATGATTCGAGCACTTAAATCATATCTCCCAATATCACTTCCAAAATCGTAGCTCGATCCTAGTGCTCGCCTCAACAAAGCTTTAAAGCAAGATTAGTTTCCGCGTTGGATGGTAACGGAATGGAAAGGGGAGGAAAGATACAGTTATCTGAAAAGTCTATGGAACTTCAACGGATGCATCTACTGATATACCAAATCTGTTAGCTAGACCTTTCTTTTCTTTGGATTTTTTTTATGCGAAAGCCACTCGAATAACTATAAATACCGGACTTTTTGATCGTTCGCATCTCACCTACGTCTCTATAGTACGATAACTTTCCATTGCTTGCACACGAATTTACTGCACGTGTGTGAATTCAGAGACGTCTTATAGTTGAACTACCAATAGATTAGCCGGACGTTTCCGATGCATATTTTAAAAGACTACCTCTAGTATTCGAATACCAAAGGCAGAAAACGAATGCCGCAACTACAGCGGGAATTGGATGTGATGAGCAGAGGATATGAATCCGTCTGCCACTCTTAAAAATATTCTATGATCGGTCCTTGATAATAAGCGAATGCCAATTGATTCTTGGACAAAGTTTATTTAAAACTTCACATAAATTACATGTCAAGTATCACTCTTCCATCAGTGTTTACATCAGATAGTAGCCGAGGCTTTCCTTCCCTTCTCTGCTATCGCTCCCGAATCGAAATCCTCTCCCCAACGGTCGTTGGAGGTACCTGAAACGAGAGTGAAAGAGATTATTCAAAATGTGAAAGAATGACTAGGTTCACTGTCAGAATGAGAGGGCATCACCCGTTTGCCAAAACCTTTGTTTCCGGAATGTAAACGATACGGTTAAGTAATTCGAAATGTCAGCAACGGTTCGAAAAGTAAGAGATCCCATATCTAATGAAGATGTCTGATGAATCCGGAGAGAAATAAAAAAGAATATATTTTTCTCTTCCTGTGGCACTTGGGAAACGCATTCGGTTTTTTTTTGAGTGAACGGAAATGTTCTGCCAAATATCAGGAAATTGGTGCTTGATGAACTCCATCAAATCCTCGTCCCTTCACAGAGGATGGATGAATGCAATTTCTTTGAGAAAAGTTTGCTTGGTGCCCTAAGAAGGAAGATAATGTCTGTAGCATTCTACGGCATCGTATCCCTTTGAGAAGCAAGAAAGAAGAATGAGGGAACAACTTTATCTTTTGGTAGGTTTATCCCAAGAGTGGTTATCCTTGGATGTTACAGGGATGTTAAATTGCAAAATATGGAATCGTACTTGCACCTACTGAAGGAAGGCGGCTAGAAGGTACACTATAACAGGAATCGTGAAAAATGGAAATTCTCAATAATGAAGGAAAGAACACAGAGCTGAATATGAAACAAATCGAGGAGTGAAGATTCTGCAAGTCACTATATTGGAGTGTTTTCCATGTAGCATATCACACGTTGCAAGATCCTAGAAATATTTGGTCGAATCCATTGAAATAGTCAAAAGAAGATGCCACTTCTTGCTCCTGGAACGAATGCTAGAAGCAAAGGAAAGGATGAAGAAGTGAGTGAATGAGGAAGTAAACAAGTCGTATTTAAAATCAGCCCCTGAACGCTTGGAAGCATGATGGAATTCTGAAGAACATTGCCACGGTGCACAGAAAATATTTCCGAGGAAACACTCAAGACTTGGTTACATATTGGCAGTTGAAAACTCTGGCAATAAGAAGCAAGCATATGGTCGGGCATTCAGGAAGGAGATGGGAGGTCCAAAGATGCACAAAATCGTCCAGTATAGAAGATAAAAAGGGCTGAAAAGAAGTGAATTTGCTCACAATCTACCTCATAGTCATGTGCTGCGCGAAGAGGCAACAGTAGAGAGAGAGGAAAAATAGAACAGTTTATCAACAAGGAACGACCTAACTGCAGATAGAATGGAAACCGATGATGCTAAGGCTCATGGGCCCATCTTGATGTTCTTCAGTTTGATTTGCAACAAGAAGGTATATGGTCTTCTTTCACAAGTAAGAAATCGTCCATTGTATGAAAAGGCTCATTTTTCATCGAATAGTAGTTTCAGTTCAGTAGCAACGAAAGAAAAATATGACCAGGTCCAAATCGTACCTTGAGAAGGTAGTCTACTCAGATGTTCAAAGTTGTAAGCAATTTCCTTCATCATCTAAGAATAGGCTTGGCTATCCAATCCGTGAAGACCCTCCTCGTGGACAGCATGGTGAAGGTTCTCGAATCCAAAGGCATCCTGGAAATGAAAGATGATGAGTTCATTAAAAAGGAAGACATTGTCAAGGACCTAGGCGCACACCTACTGCACGAACGGTTTTAAGGCTGTATAATTGATTTCTTTTAACGATGTACGGCTATTTATTCACCTGTCGTACTTTTGAAATAATTAAAAATTAAAACCTCGTATCAGGGAAAGTTTTTGCATGCAGTGCATGCTTGTAAAACATATAAACTGTTGGTGGCAAAGCTCTACGTCGTAATAAATAGGAATATAGAATCAGGCGATAGTAAAACTTGACAAATCAAAGCTTCGGTACGTTCCAAAATGCTGAGAATTCATCAGTCATCAATTAAATTGTTGAAAAAAAAATTTACAAATTTTGAACTACCGCTAAACATTTATCTCGCTTCTGATTGGCTGAGAGAAATGCCACCGCTGTCAGTGTAGAAGCTGTATTGTTAAATTTTATGCCAAATATTTCTTTACCTGATTGCCGATCGAATATCACCAAAAAATCTCTCTCCATTTACGTGGACACCGAGCAATGGCGGTTTTCTTGAAATCCAAAGCATTACGATGACGAAACTTATGAATTCAATATTTTTGCACAGTAAGACTCACGTAGTTGGTAAAAATCATAATAAATACTAATCTTCATTAAATTATAATCCGTCACGACTCACCTCACGTTCATTTTCTAAAATCTTTCTCGAATTTTAGATTCCCGCCGGTGACAATCGCGTCTCCAAATACCGCGGCGCGTTATTCACTTTCCACTGCGACCTCTCCGTGTCAACATCCTCCCTTTCACCAGTCATTCATTTTCCCCTTTTTCTAATTTAATGCACTCTTTGGAGCATATAATCATCCTCATTAAAACTATGAAGCTACGCCCGAGCTCTCTGTTCGAAGAAACGGCTTCGGAAACGCACTAAATTTCCCATTGTAGCGATAAGTTACGAGCCCATAAGCACGATGCTGTCGTGAGATATATAAGCCGTCCGTGGATATTATTGTCATTAGTACTTATCTGGTCATTTTCACCGAGGTAAAGATATCTTGAATGGCGATGAATAGGAAGCTAGGTATTCGAAACGCTTCGGTCGGACGCAATCGGTAAATAAAATTCCTGGGCACATTCTTGTCGTCGAGGGAAGAGAAATATTTTTTAATGGGACGTTTCTTACCTTACTTGGCTTTTCGACTGAACCTTGCATCCTCACCAAAAGCCGTGCTGCATCGCCTGCACTGGGATGAGGTGTCACATAGCCGTCCTCTACGAAGCTGCAGTAAATCTAATCAATCTCTTATGTGCAACGCCAACCACAGAACGCAACAACGTTGTCACAATCACTTCATACAGGGAGAAACTTGGAGATTTGATAGCTATTTCCATGGATAGTAAAACGGCGTAACGAAAGCATGGGGAAACTCGATTCACAAATCACAAGTACGAACTCTGCTCGCTGGTGATAGCCGCCTACTGAGGCGACACCGATACGATAACTTGGCCCTCTATCGGATTTCGAATATTCTCCATATGACGGAAAATGACGATCTATTTCTAGCGCTCCTCATTCCTGCGAAGACATCTATGCGTTTATAACTCTGCTACGATTCGCTTTTTCGAGGACTAAAGTTGGATCGAGTTGCGGCGTGCGCTTAGGTATTTGTCAAGGAGATATCTCGTTCCTTGGAAAAGGGATGATATAAAATGGCAATGACTTAATAAGAAAGAAGAAGATGAAGGACGTCGTCTCTCGAAAACCCTAACGTCCGCAAACTATCGACGAAAATTACCACTGTCTCTTCGGAAGAGAGAAGTATCGCACAGAGGCCGAATTAAATCCACCGCAGACTTTCCCCACGGAGGAGCTGCATGCGTCCAATGCGTTGTTTTCCTATTCGCCTCTCCTTATCACCGGGTAATCGTTCGCTGAAACTACCTCCCGTAGCAGGCGTAAGAAGAAGCATTCAAATCGGAATGAAAATTCAAATGATTTAATATTTCACCAGGCATTTTCAAGGCGAGCTGTGACTTTCACGATGTAAGATCGCTCGCGAACATTCTCAACGCTCTTACCGACTACCCTCTCAGCGGAACCGAGATTCTGTATGGCTTTTCCACAAGTTTTACGTATAGATTAAGATTGCAGAGATTCTACTATTAAAATTTTTCTCCGCGGATCGTACATGTTCATTTACAGTTTTCCGGTCAAAGTGGTCGACGACTAAACACTCGTTAATATATATTAATCTCATTCCCCATTTTCCGCACCCTATCATGACTTTATCTAAATCATTTCTAAGAACTAATCTATCCTCAATGCCATATATTTCCATGTAGAACATTGTATCGCCCGCAATTATCCTATCCTTACATGGAGTGTAAGTATAGGTGTCTCCTGACTTTTGAATGAGACTAGCATAGATCGATAGAGGATCAAAATTAAGAATACACGTCTTTTTTTATAGACGTTTCTCGCCGTAAGTTTAGGAGATATTAACGTTCAAAGATTGCAATTTTTTTCAAATTTCGCGCTTGGACAACCCAAATCCGCTTATCCCTCTTTCGAGCTCCTACGTAATCAGCGAGTTCGGTGGTGGAGATGGTTGATGCATAGACGAAACTTTTCTGACAGTCATTTTTGCGCGCTGGTCGCTGGTTCGCGACCCGGCAACGGAAATTTTTTTCTCTTCGATTATGATATATTTGTCTCGTATTCAGCGTCTATTACGCAATGTGCATAAAATTTGGAGTTATTATGCGATTTAATATTAACTTTTCTTAGGATTTCTGTTCAAGTTTATTATTCATACAATTGGTGCATATTCATACCCTTACATAGTCAGGAGACACCTATGTTTACACTCCTTGTTAGTATCAATTTCTCGTCAAAGGTCGTTGATATATATAAAAAAAAAATAGGAGCGGCCCGATTTCGCTTTGATACGATATTCCTGTAATAAAACTTGCGAAAAAGTTCGCACGCCGGAACCCTGTCTTTTAGAGGGGCGAAAAGCGGAAAAGAATATCCGCAATGCTGGCGATGGCGGACCTAAAAAAACATTCTCCCGATATGGACAAAAAAATTGTGGAAGGATTTGAAAGTTTGGACTTCGGAAGCTTTTCGAATTCTTCGGAAATTTTTCATCTGCAAGCCCACCAGCCTGCCGCATCCTAAGCTCACCGTCGCGAAAATTACATGCTAAATTCTCCTTCCACGACGCATGCTCAAACCGTGTTACTCGCTAAATGATTCGAGCACTTAAATCATATCTCCCAATATCACTTCCAAAATCGTAGCTCGATCCTAGTGCTCGCCTCAACAAAGCTTTAAAGCAAGATTAGTTTCCGCGTTGGATGGTAACGGAATGGAAAGGGGAGGAAAGATACAGTTATCTGAAAAGTCTATGGAACTTCAACGGATGCATCTACTGATATACCAAATCTGTTAGCTAGACCTTTCTTTTCTTTGGATTTTTTTTATGCGAAAGCCACTCGAATAACTATAAATACCGGACTTTTTGATCGTTCGCATCTCACCTACGTCTCTATAGTACGATAACTTTCCATTGCTTGCACACGAATTTACTGCACGTGTGTGAATTCAGAGACGTCTTATAGTTGAACTGCCACTAGATTAGCCGGACGTTTCCGGTGCATATTTTAAAAGACTACCTCTAGTATTCGAATACCAAAGGCAGAAAACGAATGCCGCAACTACAGCGGGAATTGGATGTGATGAGCAGAGGATATGAATCCGTCTGCCACTCTTAAAAATATTCTATGATCGGTCCTTGATAATAAGCGAATGCCAATTGATTCTTGGACAAAGTTTATTTAAAACTTCACATAAATTACATGTCAAGTATCACTCTTCCATCAGTGTTTACATCAGATAGTAGCCGAGGCTTTCCTTCCCTTCTCTGCTATCGCTCCCGAATCGAAATCCTCTCCCCAACGGTCGTTGGAGGTACCTGAAACGAGAGTGAAAGAGATTATTCAAAATGTGAAAGAATGACTAGGTTCACTGTCAGAATGAGAGGGCATCACCCGTTTGCCAAAACCTTTGTTTCCGGAATGTAAACGATACGGTTAAGTAATTCGAAATGTCAGCAACGGTTCGAAAAGTAAGAGATCCCATATCTAATGAAGATGTCTGATGAATCCGGAGAGAAATAAAAAAGAATATATTTTTCTCTTCCTGTGGCACTTGGGAAACGCATTCGGTTTTTTTTTGAGTGAACGGAAATGTTCTGCCAAATATCAGGAAATTGGTGCTTGATGAACTCCATCAAATCCTCGTCCCTTCACAGAGGATGGATGAATGCAATTTCTTTGAGAAAAGTTTGCTTGGTGCCCTAAGAAGGAAGATAATGTCTGTAGCATTCTACGGCATCGTATCCCTTTGAGAAGCAAGAAAGAAGAATGAGGGAACAACTTTATCTTTTGGTAGGTTTATCCCAAGAGTGGTTATCCTTGGATGTTACAGGGATGTTAAATTGCAAAATATGGAATCGTACTTGCACCTACTGAAGGAAGGCGGCTAGAAGGTACACTATAACAGGAATCGTGAAAAATGGAAATTCTCAATAATGAAGGAAAGAACACAGAGCTGAATATGAAACAAATCGAGGAGTGAAGATTCTGCAAGTCACTATATTGGAGTGTTTTCCATGTAGCATATCACACGTTGCAAGATCCTAGAAATATTTGGTCGAATCCATTGAAATAGTCAAAAGAAGATGCCACTTCTTGCTCCTGGAACGAATGCTAGAAGCAAAGGAAAGGATGAAGAAGTGAGTGAATGAGGAAGTAAACAAGTCGTATTTAAAATCAGCCCCTGAACGCTTGGAAGCATGATGGAATTCTGAAGAACATTGCCACGGTGCACAGAAAATATTTCCGAGGAAACACTCAAGACTTGGTTACATATTGGCAGTTGAAAACTCTGGCAATAAGAAGCAAGCATATGGTCGGGCATTCAGGAAGGAGATGGGAGGTCCAAAGATGCACAAAATCGTCCAGTATAGAAGATAAAAAGGGCTGAAAAGAAGTGAATTTGCTCACAATCTACCTCATAGTCATGTGCTGCGCGAAGAGGCAACAGTAGAGAGAGAGGAAAAATAGAACAGTTTATCAACAAGGAACGACCTAACTGCAGATAGAATGGAAACCGATGATGCTAAGGCTCATGGGCCCATCTTGATGTTCTTCAGTTTGATTTGCAACAAGAAGGTATATGGTCTTCTTTCACAAGTAAGAAATCGTCCATTGTATGAAAAGGCTCATTTTTCATCGAATAGTAGTTTCAGTTCAGTAGCAACGAAAGAAAAATATGACCAGGTCCAAATCGTACCTTGAGAAGGTAGTCTACTCAGATGTTCAAAGTTGTAAGCAATTTCCTTCATCATCTAAGAATAGGCTTGGCTATCCAATCCGTGAAGACCCTCCTCGTGGACAGCATGGTGAAGGTTCTCGAATCCAAAGGCATCCTGGAAATGAAAGATGATGAGTTCATTAAAAAGGAAGACATTGTCAAGGACCTAGGCGCACACCTACTGCACGAACGGTTTTAAGGCTGTATAATTGATTTCTTTTAACGATGTACGGCTATTTATTCACCTGTCGTACTTTTGAAATAATTAAAAATTAAAACCTCGTATCAGGGAAAGTTTTTGCATGCAGTGCATGCTTGTAAAACATATAAACTGTTGGTGGCAAAGCTCTACGTCGTAATAAATAGGAATATAGAATCAGGCGATAGTAAAACTTGACAAATCAAAGCTTCGGTACGTTCCAAAATGCTGAGAATTCATCAGTCATCAATTAAATTGTTGAAAAAAAAATTTACAAATTTTGAACTACCGCTAAACATTTATCTCGCTTCTGATTGGCTGAGAGAAATGCCACCGCTGTCAGTGTAGAAGCTGTATTGTTAAATTTTATGCCAAATATTTCTTTACCTGATTGCCGATCGAATATCACCAAAAAATCTCTCTCCATTTACGTGGACACCGAGCAATGGCGGTTTTCTTGAAATCCAAAGCATTACGATGACGAAACTTATGAATTCAATATTTTTGCACAGTAAGACTCACGTAGTTGGTAAAAATCATAATAAATACTAATCTTCATTAAATTATAATCCGTCACGACTCACCTCACGTTCATTTTCTAAAATCTTTCTCGAATTTTAGATTCCCGCCGGTGACAATCGCGTCTCCAAATACCGCGGCGCGTTATTCACTTTCCACTGCGACCTCTCCGTGTCAACATCCTCCCTTTCACCAGTCATTCATTTTCCCCTTTTTCTAATTTAATGCACTCTTTGGAGCATATAATCATCCTCATTAAAACTATGAAGCTACGCCCGAGCTCTCTGTTCGAAGAAACGGCTTCGGAAACGCACTAAATTTCCCATTGTAGCGATAAGTTACGAGCCCATAAGCACGATGCTGTCGTGAGATATATAAGCCGTCCGTGGATATTATTGTCATTAGTACTTATCTGGTCATTTTCACCGAGGTAAAGATATCTTGAATGGCGATGAATAGGAAGCTAGGTATTCGAAACGCTTCGGTCGGACGCAATCGGTAAATAAAATTCCTGGGCACATTCTTGTCGTCGAGGGAAGAGAAATATTTTTTAATGGGACGTTTCTTACCTTACTTGGCTTTTCGACTGAACCTTGCATCCTCACCAAAAGCCGTGCTGCATCGCCTGCACTGGGATGAGGTGTCACATAGCCGTCCTCTACGAAGCTGCAGTAAATCTAATCAATCTCTTATGTGCAACGCCAACCACAGAACGCAACAACGTTGTCACAATCACTTCATACAGGGAGAAACTTGGAGATTTGATAGCTATTTCCATGGATAGTAAAACGGCGTAACGAAAGCATGGGGAAACTCGATTCACAAATCACAAGTACGAACTCTGCTCGCTGGTGATAGCCGCCTACTGAGGCGACACCGATACGATAACTTGGCCCTCTGTCGGATTTCGAATATTCTCCATATGACGGAAAATGACGATCTATTTCTAGCGCTCCTCATTCCTGCGAAGAGATCTATGCGTTTATAACTCTGCTACGATTCGCTTTTTCGAGGACTAAAGTTGGATCGAGTTGCGGCGTGCGCTTAGGTATTTGTCAAGGAGATATCTCGTTCCTTGGAAAAGGGATGATATAAAATGGCAATGACTTAATAAGAAAGAAGAAGATGAAGGACGTCGTCTCTCGAAAACCCTAACGTCCGCAAACTATCGACGAAAATTACCACTGTCTCTTCGGAAGAGAGAAGTATCGCACAGAGGCCGAATTAAATCCACCGCAGACTTTCCCCACGGAGGAGCTGCATGCGTCCAATGCGTTGTTTTCCTATTCGCCTCTCCTTATCACCGGGTAATCGTTCGCTGAAACTACCTCCCGTAGCAGGCGTAAGAAGAAGCATTCAAATCGGAATGAAAATTCAAATGATTTAATATTTCACCAGGCATTTTCAAGGCGAGCTGTGACTTTCACGATGTAAGATCGCTCGCGAACATTCTCAACGCTCTTACCGACTACCCTCTCAGCGGAACCGAGATTCTGTATGGCTTTTCCACAAGTTTTACGTATAGATTAACCCTCTTAGTGCGGCGAGCCGATATATCGGCTTTTACCGCTCGGCCGAAAAGTGCGGCGCGCCGATATATCGGCTTTTACGTAGTTCTCTATTAAATTTGCTATAACATATTTTATTTTTAAGGTATGGCTTATTTATTTTGTTCTTATGAAATTGGACATTTTCTTCTTTATGTTGTATGGTTTAATCATTTTTATTATCAATTTGATATATATTTTTGAAGGTTCGATCGTACCATAATTTTAGCGTTGGTTCTTTCTGCGTCGTGAAGGACAGTAAAGTATATGTTTCTATTTTTCTGCTGAGTTTTCTCACCTGTATTTTCTGACAAAATAAGGGTTGTAACCTTATAGTTCTTCTGTCTAAGTTATCTGGTTAGCTGAAGTTTTTTTGATTCAGAACTTCTAAATATGTATTCGGTGATACGTTATCTATGAAAACATTACTTTGTAAACATTTTGGTGTCTCCTTCCATCCTCCCAAGCTAATTATTCGTACTCTACATTTGTATTGTTAAACATAGATGATAAATAGAAAGCCAACTGCAGTGTACAAATGATTAGCTTGGGAAAATGGAAGGAGATGTGCCCTTATGCTACTCCGCATTACAATGAGATGGGACTTAACAGAGGTTGACAAAAAGTTACGCAATTCACTAAGTATTGCAAAATTGTTTATGATTTTTTCCTAATTTATTTTAAATTGTATAACCATTGTAAAAAAATTAACGTCGATAGAAAAAATTGAAAAAATACATTAACATTGTACATGAAAGTCAAAAAATTAAGGTTAAGATAATGTTGTTAAACTTTAGGACGTTGAAATAAAAAAAACTTGTATATCAGTAAATATATAAACATAACGTAATAAATGTCCGATTTCCTTTCATTGATTTATAAAAAACCGCTTCAAGATATCTAACAATATAACTATACAATGTTTATTTTTCTTAGTAGCTACATTTTATATAAATACACTCCGCATTTCTCGTCTGTACCACGGGAAGACGGTTAGCACTAAAAGGGTTAAGATTGCAGAGATTCTACTATTAAAATTTTTCTCCGCGGATCGTACATGTTCATTTACAGTTTTCCGGTCAAAGTGGTCGACGACTAAACACTCGTTAATATATATTAATCTCATTCCCCATTTTCCGCACCCTATCATGACTTTATCTAAATCATTTCTAAGAACTAATCTATCCTCAATGCCGTATATTTCCATGTAGAACATTGTATCGCCCGCAATTATCCTAACCTTACATGGAGTGTAAGTATAGGTGTCTCCTGACTTTTGAATGAGACTAGCATAGATCGATAGAGGATCAAAATTAGGAATACACGTCTTTTTTTATAGACGTTTCTCGCCGTAAGTTTAGGAGATATTAACGTTCAAAGATTGCAATTTTTTTCAAATTTCGCGCTTGGACAACCCAAATCCGCTTATCCCTCTTTCGAGCTCCTACGTAATCAGCGAGTTCGGTGGTGGAGATGGTTGATGCATAGACAAAACTTTTTCTGACAGTCATTTTTGCGCGCTGGTCGCTGGTTCGCGACCCGGCAACGGAAATTTTTTTCTCTTCGATTATGATATATTTGTCTCGTATTCAGCGTCTATTACGCAATGTGCATAAAATTTGGAGTTATTATGCGATTTAATATTAACTTTTCTTAGGATTTCTGTTCAAGTTTATTATTCATACAATTGGTGCATATTCATACCCTTACATAGTCAGGAGACACCTATGTTTACACTCCTTGTTAGTATCAATTTCTCGTCAAAGGTCGTTGATATATATAAAAAAAATAAGAACGGCCCGATTTCGCTTTGATACGATATTCCTGTAATAAAACTTGCGAAATAGTTCGCACGCCGGAACCCTGTCTTTTAGAGGGGCGAAAAGCGGAAAAGAATATCCGCAATGCTGGCGATGGCGGACCTAAAAAAACATTCTCCCGATATGGACAAAAAAATTGTGGAAGGATTTGAAAGTTTGGACTTCGGAAGCTTTTCGAATTCTTCGGAAATTTTTCATCTGCAAGCCCACCAGCCTGCCGCATCCTAAGCTCACCGTCGCGAAAATTACATGCTAAATTCTCCTTCCACGACGCATGCTCAAACCGTGTTACTCGCTAAATGATTCGAGCACTTAAATCATATCTCCCAATATCACTTCCAAAATCGTAGCTCGATCCTAGTGCTCGCCTCAACAAAGCTTTAAAGCAAGATTAGTTTCCGCGTTGGATGGTAACGGAATGGAAAGGGGAGGAAAGATACAGTTATCTGAAAAGTCTATGGAACTTCAACGGATGCATCTACTGATATACCAAATCTGTTAGCTAGACCTTTCTTTTCTTTGGATTTTTTTTATGCGAAAGCCACTCGAATAACTATAAATACCGGACTTTTTGATCGTTCGCATCTCACCTACGTCTCTATAGTACGATAACTTTCCATTGCTTGCACACGAATTTACTGCACGTGTGTGAATTCAGAGACGTCTTATAGTTGAACTGCCACTAGATTAGCTGGACGTTTCCGATGCATATTTTAAAAGACTACCTCTAGTATTCGAATACCAAAGGCAGAAAACGAATGCCGCAACTACAGCGGGAATTGGATGTGATGAGCAGAGGATATGAATCCGTCTGCCACTCTTAAAAATATTCTATGATCGGTCCTTGATAATAAGCGAATGCCAATTGATTCTTGGACAAAGTTTATTTAAAAATTCACATAAATTACATGTCAAGTATCACTCTTCCATCAGTGTTTACATCAGATAGTAGCCGAGGCTTTCCTTCCCTTCTCTGCTATCGCTCCCGAATCGAAATCCTCTCCCCAACGGTCGTTGGAGGTACCTGAAACGAGAGTGAAAGAGATTATTCAAAATGTGAAAGAATGACTAGGTTCACTGTCAGAATGAGAGGGCATCACCCGTTTGCCAAAACCTTTGTTTCCGGAATGTAAACGATACGGTTAAGTAATTCGAAATGTCAGCAACGGTTCGAAAAGTAAGAGATCCCATATCTAATGAAGATGTCTGATGAATCCGGAGAGAAATAAAAAAGAATATATTTTTCTCTTCCTGTGGCACTTGGGAAACGCATTCGGTTTTTTGTTGAGTGAACGGAAATGTTCTGCCAAATATCAGGAAATTGGTGCTTGATGAACTCCATCAAATCCTCGTCCCTTCACAGAAGATGGATGAATGCAATTTCTTTGAGAAAAGTTTGCTTGGTGCCCTAAGAAGGAAGATAATGTCTGTAGCATTCTACGGCATCGTATCCCTTTGAGAAGCAAGAAAGAAGAATGAGGGAACAACTTTATCTTTTGGTAGGTTTATCCCAAGAGTGGTTATCCTTGGATGTTACAGGGATGTTAAATTGCAAAATATGGAATCGTACTTGCACCTACTGAAGGAAGGCGGCTAGAAGGTACACTATAACAGGAATCGTGAAAAATGGAAATTCTCAATAATGAAGGAAAGAACACAGAGCTGAATATGAAACAAATCGAGGAGTGAAGATTCTGCAAGTCACTATATTGGAGTGTTTTCCATGTAGCATTTCACACGTTGCAAGATCCTAGAAATATTTGGTCGATCCATTGAAATAGTCAAAAGAAGATGCCACTTCTTGCTCCTGGAACGAATGCTAGAAGCAAAGGAAAGGATGAAGAAGTGAGTGAATGAGGAAGTAAACAAGTCGTATTTAAAATCAGCCCCTGAACGCTTGGAAGCATGATGGAATTCTGAAGAACATTGCCACGGTGCACAGAAAATATTTCCGAGGAAACACTCAAGACTTGGTTACATATTGGCAGTTGAAAACTCTGGCAATAAGAAGCAAGCATATGGTCGGGCATTCAGGAAGGAGATGGGAGGTCCAAAGATGCACAAAATCGTCCAGTATAGAAGATAAAAAGGGCTGAAAAGAAGTGAATTTGCTCACAATCTACCTCATAGTCATGTGCTGCGCGAAGAGGCAACAGTAGAGAGAGAGGAAAAATAGAACAGTTTATCAACAAGGAACGACCTAACTGCAGATAGAATGGAAACCGATGATGCTAAGGCTCATGGGCCCATCTTGATGTTCTTCAGTTTGATTTGCAACAAGAAGGTATATGGTCTTCTTTCACAAGTAAGAAATCGCCCATTGTATGAAAAGGCTCATTTTTCATCGAATAGTAGTTTCAGTTCAGTAGCAACGAAAGAAAAATATGACCAGGTCCAAATCGTACCTTGAGAAGGTAGTCTACTCAGATGTTCAAAGTTGTAAGCAATTTCCTTCATCATCTAAGAATAGGCTTGGCAATCCAATCCGTGAAGACCCTCCTCGTGGACAGCATGGTGAAGGTTCTCGAATCCAAAGGCATCCTGGAAATGAAAGATGATGAGTTCATTAAAAAGGAAGACATTGTCAAGGACCTAGGCGCACACCTTCTGCACGAACGGTTTTAAGGCTGTATAATTGATTTCTTTTAACGATGTACGGCTATTTATTCACCTGTCGTACTTTTGAAATAATTAAAAATTAAAACCTCGTATCAGGGAAAGTTTTTGCATGCAGTGCATGCTTGTAAAACATATAAACTGTTGGTGGCAAAGCTCTACGTCGTAATAAATAGGAATATAGAATCAGGCGATAGTAAAACTTGACAAATCAAAGCTTCGGTACGTTCCAAAATGCTGAGAATTCATCAGTCATCAATTAAATTGTTGAAAAAAAAATTTACAAATTTTGAACTACCGCTAAACATTTATCTCGCTTCTGATTGGCTGAGAGAAATGCCACCGCTGTCAGTGTAGAAGCTGTATTGTTAAATTTTATGCCAAATATTTCTTTACCTGATTGCCGATCGAATATCACCAAAAAATCTCTCTCCATTTACGTGGACACCGAGCAATGGCGGTTTTCTTGAAATCCAAAGCATTACGATGACGAAACTTATGAATTCAATATTTTTGCACAGTAAGACTCACGTAGTTGGTAAAAATCATAATAAATACTAATCTTCATTAAATTATAATCCGTCACGACTCACCTCACGTTCATTTTCTAAAATCTTTCTCGAATTTTAGATTCCCGCCGGTGACAATCGCGTCTCCAAATACCGCGGCGCGTTATTCACTTTCCACTGCGACCTCTCCGTGTCAACATCCTCCCTTTCACCAGTCATTCATTTTCCCCTTTTTCTAATTTAATACACTCTTTGGAGCATATAATCATCCTCATTAAAACTATGAAGCTACGCCCGAGCTCTCTGTTCGAAGAAACGGCTTCGGAAACGCACTAAATTTCCCATTGTAGCGATAAGTTACGAGCCCATAAGCACGATGCTGTCGTGAGATATATAAGCCGTCCGTGGATATTATTGTCATTAGTACTTATCTGGTCATTTTCACCGAGGTAAAGATATCTTGAATGGCGATGAATAGGAAGCTAGGTATTCGAAACGCTTCGGTCGGACGCAATCGGTAAATAAAATTCCTGGGCACATTCTTGTCGTCGAGGGAAGAGAAATATTTTTTAATGGGACGTTTCTTACCTTACTTGGCTTTTCGACTGAACCTTGCATCCTCACCAAAAGCCGTGCTGCATCGCCTGCACTGGGATGAGGTGTCACATAGCCGTCCTCTACGAAGCTGCAGTAAATCTAATCAATCTCTTATGTGCAACGCCAACCACAGAACGCAACAACGTTGTCACAATCACTTCATACAGGGAGAAACTTGGAGATTTGATAGCTATTTCCATGGATAGTAAAACGGCGTAACGAAAGCATGGGGAAACTCGATTCACAAATCACAAGTACGAACTCTGCTCGCTGGTGATAGCCGCCTACTGAGGCGACACCGATACGATAACTTGGCCCTCTATCGGATTTCGAATATTCTCCATATGACGGAAAATGACGATCTATTTCTAGCGCTCCTCATTCCTGCGAAGAGATCTATGCGTTTATAACTCTGCTACGATTCGCTTTTTCGAGGACTAAAGTTGGATCGAGTTGCGGCGTGCGCTTAGGTATTTGTCAAGGAGATATCTCGTTCCTTGGAAAAGGGATGATATAAAATGGCAATGACTTAATAAGAAAGAAGAAGATGAAGGACGTCGTCTCTCGAAAACCCTAACGTCCGCAAAGTATCGACGAAAATTACCACTGTCTCTTCGGAAGAGAGAAGTATCGCACAGAGGCCGAATTAAATCCACCGCAGACTTTCCCCACGGAGGAGCTGCATGCGTCCAATGCGTTGTTTTCCTATTCGCCTCTCCTTACCACCGGGTAATCGTTCGCTGAAACTACCTCCCGTAGCAGGCGTAAGAAGAAGCATTCAAATCGGAATGAAAATTCAAATGATTTAATATTTCACCAGGCATTTTCAAGGCGAGCTGTGACTTTCACGATGTAAGATCGCTCGCGAACATTCTCAACGCTCTTACCGACTACCCTCTCAGCGGAACCGAGATTCTGTATGGCTTTTCCACAAGTTTTACGTATAGATTAAGATTGCAGAGATTCTACTATTAAAATTTTTCTCCGCGGATCGTACATGTTCATTTACAGTTTTCCGGTCAAAGTGGTCGACGACTAAACACTCGTTAATATATATTAATCTCATTCCCCATTTTCCGCACCCTATCATGACTTTATCTAAATCATTTCTAAGAACTAATCTATCCTCAATGCCATATATTTCCATGTAGAACATTGTATCGCCCGCAATTATCCTATCCTTACATGGAGTGTAAGTATAGGTGTCTCCTGACTTTTGAATGAGACTAGCATAGATCGATAGAGGATCAAAATTAAGAATACACGTCTTTTTTTATAGACGTTTCTCGCCGTAAGTTTAGGAGATATTAACGTTCAAAGATTGCAATTTTTTTCAAATTTCGCGCTTGGACAACCCAAATCCGCTTATCCCTCTTTCGAGCTCCTACGTAATCAGCGAGTTCGGTGGTGGAGATGGTTGATGCATAGACAAAACTTTTTCTGACAGTCATTTTTGCGCGCTGGTCGCTGGTTCGCGACCCGGCAACGGAAATTTTTTTCTCTTCGATTATGATATATTTGTCTCGTATTCAGCGTCTATTACGCAATGTGCATAAAATTTGGAGTTATTATGCGATTTAATATTAACTTTTCTTAGGATTTCTGTTCAAGTTTATTATTCATACAATTGGTGCATATTCATACCCTTACATAGTCAGGAGACACCTATGTTTACACTCCTTGTTAGTATCAATTTCTCGTCAAAGGTCGTTGATATATATAAAAAAAATAAGAGCGGCCCGATTTCGCTTTGATACGATATTCCTGTAATAAAACTTGCGAAATAGTTCGCACGCCGGAACCCTGTCTTTTAGAGGGGCGAAAAGCGGAAAAGAATATCCGCAATGCTGGCGATGGCGGACCTAAAAAAACATTCTCCCGATATGGACAAAAAAATTGTGGAAGGATTTGAAAGTTTGGACTTCGGAAGCTTTTCGAATTCTTCGGAAATTTTTCATCTGCAAGCCCACCAGCCTGCCGCATCCTAAGCTCACCGTCGCGAAAATTACATGCTAAATTCTCCTTCCACGACGCATGCTCAAACCGTGTTGCTCGCTAAATGATTCGAGCACTTAAATCATATCTCCCAATATCACTTCCAAAATCGTAGCTCAATCCTAGTGCTCGCCTCAACAAAGCTTTAAAGCAAGATTAGTTTCCGCGTTGGATGGTAACGGAATGGAAAGGGGAGGAAAGATACAGTTATCTGAAAAGTCTATGGAACTTCAACGGATGCATCTACTGATATACCAAATCTGTTAGCTAGACCTTTCTTTTCTTTGGATTTTTTTTATGCGAAAGCCACTCGAATAACTATAAATACCGGACTTTTTGATCGTTCGCATCTCACCTACGTCTCTATAGTACGATAACTTTCCATTGCTTGCACACGAATTTACTGCACGTGTGTGAATTCAGAGACGTCTTATAGTTGAACTGCCACTAGATTAGCCGGACGTTTCCGGTGCATATTTTAAAAGACTACCTCTAGTATTCGAATACCAAAGGCAGAAAACGAATGCCGCAACTACAGCGGGAATTGGATGTGATGAGCAGAGGATATGAATCCGTCTGCCACTCTTAAAAATATTCTATGATCGGTCCTTGATAATAAGCGAATGCCAATTGATTCTTGGACAAAGTTTATTTAAAACTTCACATAAATTACATGTCAAGTATCACTCTTCCATCAGTGTTTACATCAGATAGTAGCCGAGGCTTTCCTTCCCTTCTCTGCTATCGCTCCCGAATCGAAATCCTCTCCCCAACGGTCGTTGGAGGTACCTGAAACGAGAGTGAAAGAGATTATTCAAAATGTGAAAGAATGACTAGGTTCACTGTCAGAATGAGAGGGCATCACCCGTTTGCCAAAACCTTTGTTTCCGGAATGTAAACGATACGGTTAAGTAATTCGAAATGTCAGCAACGGTTCGAAAAGTAAGAGATCCCATATCTAATGAAGATGTCTGATGAATCCGGAGAGAAATAAAAAAGAATATATTTTTCTCTTCCTGTGGCACTTGGGAAACGCATTCGGTTTTTTTTTGAGTGAACGGAAATGTTCTGCCAAATATCAGGAAATTGGTGCTTGATGAACTCCATCAAATCCTCGTCCCTTCACAGAGGATGGATGAATGCAATTTCTTTGAGAAAAGTTTGCTTGGTGCCCTAAGAAGGAAGATAATGTCTGTAGCATTCTACGGCATCGTATCCCTTTGAGAAGCAAGAAAGAAGAATGAGGGAACAACTTTATCTTTTGGTAGGTTTATCCCAAGAGTGGTTATCCTTGGATGTTACAGGGATGTTAAATTGCAAAATATGGAATCGTACTTGCACCTACTGAAGGAAGGCGGCTAGAAGGTACACTATAACAGGAATCGTGAAAAATGGAAATTCTCAATAATGAAGGAAAGAACACAGAGCTGAATATGAAACAAATCGAGGAGTGAAGATTCTGCAAGTCACTATATTGGAGTGTTTTCCATGTAGCATATCACACGTTGCAAGATCCTAGAAATATTTGGTCGAATCCATTGAAATAGTCAAAAGAAGATGCCACTTCTTGCTCCTGGAACGAATGCTAGAAGCAAAGGAAAGGATGAAGAAGTGAGTGAATGAGGAAGTAAACAAGTCGTATTTAAAATCAGCCCCTGAACGCTTGGAAGCATGATGGAATTCTGAAGAACATTGCCACGGTGCACAGAAAATATTTCCGAGGAAACACTCAAGACTTGGTTACATATTGGCAGTTGAAAACTCTGGCAATAAGAAGCAAGCATATGGTCGGGCATTCAGGAAGGAGATGGGAGGTCCAAAGATGCACAAAATCGTCCAGTATAGAAGATAAAAAGGGCTGAAAAGAAGTGAATTTGCTCACAATCTACCTCATAGTCATGTGCTGCGCGAAGAGGCAACAGTAGAGAGAGAAGAAAAATAGAACAGTTTATCAACAAGGAACGACCTAACTGCAGATAGAATGGAAACCGATGATGCTAAGGCTCATGGGCCCATCTTGATGTTCTTCAGTTTGATTTGCAACAAGAAGGAATATGGTCTTCTTTCACAAGTAAGAAATCGCCCATTGTATGAAAAGGCTCATTTTTCATCGAATAGTAGTTTCAGTTCAGTAGCAACGAAAGAAAAATATGACCAGGTCCAAATCGTACCTTGAGAAGGTAGTCTACTCAGATGTTCAAAGTTGTAAGCAATTTCCTTCATCATCTAAGAATAGGCTTGGCAATCCAATCCGTGAAGACCCTCCTCGTGGACAGCATGCTGAAGGTTCTCGAATCCAAAGGCATCCTGGAATTGAAAGATGATGAGTTCATTAAAAAGGAAGACATTGTCAAGGACCTAGGCGCACACCTACTGCACGAACGGTTTTAAGGCTGTATAATTGATTTCTTTTAACGATGTACGGCTATTTATTCACCTGTCGTACTTTTGAAATAATTAAAAATTAAAACCTCGTATCAGGGAAAGTTTTTGCATGCAGTGCATGCTTGTAAAACATATAAACTGTTGGTGGCAAAGCTCTACGTCGTAATAAATAGGAATATAGAATCAGGCGATAGTAAAACTTGACAAATCAAAGCTTCGGTACGTTCCAAAATGCTGAGAATTCATCAGTCATCAATTAAATTGTTGAAAAAAAAATTTACAAATTTTGAACTACCGCTAAACATTTATCTCGCTTCTGATTGGCTGAGAGAAATGCCACCGCTGTCAGTGTAGAAGCTGTATTGTTAAATTTTATGCCAAATATTTCTTTACCTGATTGCCGATCGAATATCACCAAAAAATCTCTCTCCATTTACGTGGACACCGAGCAATGGCGGTTTTCTTGAAATCCAAAGCATTACGATGACGAAACTTATGAATTCAATATTTTTGCACAGTAAGACTCACGTAGTTGGTAAAAATCATAATAAATACTAATCTTCATTAAATTATAATCCGTCACGACTCACCTCACGTTCATTTTCTAAAATCTTTCTCGAATTTTAGATTCCCGCCGGTGACAATCGCGTCTCCAAATACCGCGGCGCGTTATTCACTTTCCACTGCGACCTCTCCGTGTCAACATCCTCCCTTTCACCAGTCATTCATTTTCCCCTTTTTCTAATTTAATGCACTCTTTGGAGCATATAATCATCCTCATTAAAACTATGAAGCTACGCCCGAGCTCTCTGTTCGAAGAAACGGCTTCGGAAACGCACTAAATTTCCCATTGTAGCGATAAGTTACGAGCCCATAAGCACGATGCTGTCGTGAGATATATAAGCCGTCCGTGGATATTATTGTCATTAGTACTTATCTGGTCATTTTCACCGAGGTAAAGATATCTTGAATGGCGATGAATAGGAAGCTAGGTATTCGAAACGCTTCGGTCGGACGCAATCGGTAAATAAAATTCCTGGGCACATTCTTGTCGTCGAGGGAAGAGAAATATTTTTTAATGGGACGTTTCTTACCTTACTTGGCTTTTCGACTGAACCTTGCATCCTCACCAAAAGCCGTGCTGCATCGCCTGCACTGGGATGAGGTGTCACATAGCCGTCCTCTACGAAGCTGCAGTAAATCTAATCAATCTCTTATGTGCAACGCCAACCACAGAACGCAACAACGTTGTCACAATCACTTCATACAGGGAGAAACTTGGAGATTTGATAGCTATTTCCATGGATAGTAAAACGGCGTAACGAAAGCATGGGGAAACTCGATTCACAAATCACAAGTACGAACTCTGCTCGCTGGTGATAGCCGCCTACTGAGGCGACACCGATACGATAACTTGGCCCTCTATCGGATTTCGAATATTCTCCATATGACGGAAAATGACGATCTATTTCTAGCGCTCCTCATTCCTGCGAAGAGATCTATGCGTTTATAACTCTGCTACGATTCGCTTTTTCGAGGACTAAAGTTGGATCGAGTTGCGGCGTGCGCTTAGGTATTTGTCAAGGAGATATCTCGTTCCTTGGAAAAGGGATGATATAAAATGGCAATGACTTAATAAGAAAGAAGAAGATGAAGGACGTCGTCTCTCGAAAACCCTAACGTCCGCAAAGTATCGACGAAAATTACCACTGTCTCTTCGGAAGAGAGAAGTATCGCACAGAGGCCGAATTAAATCCACCGCAGACTTTCCCCACGGAGGAGCTGCATGCGTCCAATGCGTTGTTTTCCTATTCGCCTCTCCTTACCACCGAGTAATCGTTCGCTGAAACTACCTCCCGTAGCAGGCGTAAGAAGAAGCATTCAAATCGGAATGAAAATTCAAATGATTTAATATTTCACCAGGCATTTTCAAGGCGAGCTGTGACTTTCACGATGTAAGATCGCTCGCGAACATTCTCAACGCTCTTACCGACTACCCTCTCAGCGGAACCGAGATTCTGTATGGCTTTTCCACAAGTTTTACGTATAGATTAAGATTGCAGAGATTCTACTATTAAAATTTTTCTCCGCGGATCGTACATGTTCATTTACAGTTTTCCGGTCAAAGTGGTCGACGACTAAACACTCGTTAATATATATTAATCTCATTCCCCATTTTCCGCACCCTATCATGACTTTATCTAAATCATTTCTAAGAACTAATCTATCCTCAATGCCATATATTTCCATGTAGAACATTGTATCGCCCGCAATTATCCTATCCTTACATGGAGTGTAAGTATAGGTGTCTCCTGACTTTTGAATGAGACTAGCATAGATCGATAGAGGATCAAAATTAAGAATACACGTCTTTTTTTATAGACGTTTCTCGCCGTAAGTTTAGGAGATATTAACGTTCAAAGATTGCAATTTTTTTCAAATTTCGCGCTTGGACAACCCAAATCCGCTTATCCCTCTTTCGAGCTCCTACGTAATCAGCGAGTTCGGTGGTGGAGATGGTTGATGCATAGACAAAACTTTTTCTGACAGTCATTTTTGCGCGCTGGTCGCTGGTTCGCGACCCGGCAACGGAAATTTTTTTCTCTTCGATTATGATATATTTGTCTCGTATTCAGCGTCTATTACGCAATGTGCATAAAATTTGGAGTTATTATGCGATTTAATATTAACTTTTCTTAGGATTTCTGTTCAAGTTTATTATTCATACAATTGGTGCATATTCATACCCTTACATAGTCAGGAGACACCTATGTTTACACTCCTTGTTAGTATCAATTTCTCGTCAAAGGTCGTTGATATATATAAAAAAAATAAGAGCGGCCCGATTTCGCTTTGATACGATATTCCTGTAATAAAACTTGCGAAATAGTTCGCACGCCGGAACCCTGTCTTTTAGAGGGGCGAAAAGCGGAAAAGAATATCCGCAATGCTGGCGATGGCGGACCTAAAAAAACATTCTCCCGATATGGACAAAAAAATTGTGGAAGGATTTGAAAGTTTGGACTTCGGAAGCTTTTCGAATTCTTCGGAAATTTTTCATCTGCAAGCCCACCAGCCTGCCGCATCCTAAGCTCACCGTCGCGAAAATTACATGCTAAATTCTCCTTCCACGACGCATGCTCAAACCGTGTTGCTCGCTAAATGATTCGAGCACTTAAATCATATCTCCCAATATCACTTCCAAAATCGTAGCTCAATCCTAGTGCTCGCCTCAACAAAGCTTTAAAGCAAGATTAGTTTCCGCGTTGGATGGTAACGGAATGGAAAGGGGAGGAAAGATACAGTTATCTGAAAAGTCTATGGAACTTCAACGGATGCATCTACTGATATACCAAATCTGTTAGCTAGACCTTTCTTTTCTTTGGATTTTTTTTATGCGAAAGCCACTCGAATAACTATAAATACCGGACTTTTTGATCGTTCGCATCTCACCTACGTCTCTATAGTACGATAACTTTCCATTGCTTGCACACGAATTTACTGCACGTGTGTGAATTCAGAGACGTCTTATAGTTGAACTGCCACTAGATTAGCCGGACGTTTCCGGTGCATATTTTAAAAGACTACCTCTAGTATTCGAATACCAAAGGCAGAAAACGAATGCCGCAACTTCAGCGGGAATTGGATGTGATGAGCAGAGGATATGAATCCGTCTGCCACTCTTAAAAATATTCTATGATCGGTCCTTGATAATAAGCGAATGCCAATTGATTCTTGGACAAAGTTTATTTAAAAATTCACATAAATTACATGTCAAGTATCACTCTTCCATCAGTGTTTACATCAGATAGTAGCCGAGGCTTTCCTTCCCTTCTCTGCTATCGCTCCCGAATCGAAATCCTCTCCCCAACGGTCGTTGGAGGTACCTGAAACGAGAGTGAAAGAGATTATTCAAAATGTGAAAGAATGACTAGGTTCACTGTCAGAATGAGAGGGCATCACCCGTTTGCCAAAACCTTTGTTTCCGGAATGTAAACGATACGGTTAAGTAATTCGAAATGTCAGCAACGGTTCGAAAAGTAAGAGATCCCATATCTAATGAAGATGTCTGATGAATCCGGAAAGAAATAAAAAAGAATATATTTTTCTCTTCCTGTGGCACTTGGGAAACGCATTCGGTTTTTTGTTGAGTGAACGGAAATGTTCTGCCAAATATCAGGAAATTGGTGCTTGATGAACTCCATCAAATCCTCGTCCCTTCACAGAGGATGGATGAATGCAATTTCTTTGAGAAAAGTTTGCTTGGTGCCCTAAGAAGGAAGATAATGTCTGTAGCATTCTACGGCATCGTATCCCTTTGAGAAGCAAGAAAGAAGAATGAGGGAACAACTTTATCTTTTGGTAGGTTTATCCCAAGAGTGGTTATCCTTGGATGTTACAGGGATGTTAAATTGCAAAATATGGAATCGTACTTGCACCTACTGAAGGAAGGCGGCTAGAAGGTACACTATAACAGGAATCGTGAAAAATGGAAATTCTCAATAATGAAGGAAAGAACACAGAGCTGAATATGAAACAAATCGAGGAGTGAAGATTCTGCAAGTCACTATATTGGAGTGTTTTCCATGTAGCATATCACACGTTGCAAGATCCTAGAAATATTTGGTCGAATCCATTGAAATAGTCAAAAGAAGATGCCACTTCTTGCTCCTGGAACGAATGCTAGAAGCAAAGGAAAGGATGAAGAAGTGAGTGAATGAGGAAGTAAACAAGTCGTATTTAAAATCAGCCCCTGAACGCTTGGAAGCATGATGGAATTCTGAAGAACATTGCCACGGTGCACAGAAAATATTTCCGAGGAAACACTCAAGACTTGGTTACATATTGGCAGTTGAAAACTCTGGCAATAAGAAGCAAGCATATGGTCGGGCATTCAGGAAGGAGATGGGAGGTCCAAAGATGCACAAAATCGTCCAGTATAGAAGATAAAAAGGGCTGAAAAGAAGTGAATTTGCTCACAATCTACCTCATAGTCATGTGCTGCGCGAAGAGGCAACAGTAGAGAGAGAGGAAAAATAGAACAGTTTATCAACAAGGAACGACCTAACTGCAGATAGAATGGAAACCGATGATGCTAAGGCTCATGGGCCCATCTTGATGTTCTTCAGTTTGATTTGCAACAAGAAGGAATATGGTCTTCTTTCACAAGTAAGAAATCGCCCATTGTATGAAAAGGCTCATTTTTCATCGAATAGTAGTTTCAGTTCAGTAGCAACGAAAGAAAAATATGACCAGGTCCAAATCGTACCTTGAGAAGGTAGTCTACTCAGATGTTCAAAGTTGTAAGCAATTTCCTTCATCATCTAAGAATAGGCTTGGCAATCCAATCCGTGAAGACCCTCCTCGTGGACAGCATGGTGAAGGTTCTCGAATCCAAAGGCATCCTGGAATTGAAAGATGATGAGTTCATTAAAAAGGAAGACATTGTCAAGGACCTAGGCGCACACCTACTGCACGAACGGTTTTAAGGCTGTATAATTGATTTCTTTTAACGATGTACGGCTATTTATTCACCTGTCGTACTTTTGAAATAATTAAAAATTAAAACCTCGTATCAGGGAAAGTTTTTGCATGCAGTGCATGCTTGTAAAACATATAAACTGTTGGTGGCAAAGCTCTACGTCGTAATAAATAGGAATATAGAATCAGGCGATAGTAAAACTTGACAAATCAAAGCTTCGGTACGTTCCAAAATGCTGAGAATTCATCAGTCATCAATTAAATTGTTGAAAAAAAAATTTACAAATTTTGAACTACCGCTAAACATTTATCTCGCTTCTGATTGGCTGAGAGAAATGCCACCGCTGTCAGTGTAGAAGCTGTATTGTTAAATTTTATGCCAAATATTTCTTTACCTGATTGCCGATCGAATATCACCAAAAAATCTCTCTCCATTTACGTGGACACCGAGCAATGGCGGTTTTCTTGAAATCCAAAGCATTGCGATGACGAAACTTATGAATTCAATATTTTTGCACAGTAAGACTCACGTAGTTGGTAAAAATCATAATAAATACTAATCTTCATTAAATTATAATCCGTCACGACTCACCTCACGTTCATTTTCTAAAATCTTTCTCGAATTTTAGATTCCCGCCGGTGACAATCGCGTCTCCAAATACCGCGGCGCGTTATTCACTTTCCACTGCGACCTCTCCGTGTCAACATCCTCCCTTTCACCAGTCATTCATTTTCCCCTTTTTCTAATTTAATGCACTCTTTGGAGCATATAATCATCCTCATTAAAACTATGAAGCTACGCCCGAGCTCTCTGTTCGAAGAAACGGCTTCGGAAACGCACTAAATTTCCCATTGTAGCGATAAGTTACGAGCCCATAAGCACGATGCTGTCGTGAGATATATAAGCCGTCCGTGGATATTATTGTCATTAGTACTTATCTGGTCATTTTCACCGAGGTAAAGATATCTTGAATGGCGATGAATAGGAAGCTAGGTATTCGAAACGCTTCGGTCGGACGCAATCGGTAAATAAAATTCCTGGGCACATTCTTGTCGTCGAGGGAAGAGAAATATTTTTTAATGGGACGTTTCTTACCTTACTTGGCTTTTCGACTGAACCTTGCATCCTCACCAAAAGCCGTGCTGCATCGCCTGCACTGGGATGAGGTGTCACATAGCCGTCCTCTACGAAGCTGCAGTAAATCTAATCAATCTCTTATGTGCAACGCCAACCACAGAACGCAACAACGTTGTCACAATCACTTCATACAGGGAGAAACTTGGAGATTTGATAGCTATTTCCATGGATAGTAAAACGGCGTAACGAAAGCATGGGGAAACTCGATTCACAAATCACAAGTACGAACTCTGCTCGCTGGTGATAGCCGCCTACTGAGGCGACACCGATACGATAACTTGGCCCTCTATCGGATTTCGAATATTCTCCATATGACGGAAAATGACGATCTATTTCTAGCGCTCCTCATTCCTGCGAAGAGATCTATGCGTTTATAACTCTGCTACGATTCGCTTTTTCGAGGACTAAAGTTGGATCGAGTTGCGGCGTGCGCTTAGGTATTTGTCAAGGAGATATCTCGTTCCTTGGAAAAGGGATGATATAAAATGGCAATGACTTAATAAGAAAGAAGAAGATGAAGGACGTCGTCTCTCGAAAACCCTAACGTCCGCAAAGTATCGACGAAAATTACCACTGTCTCTTCGGAAGAGAGAAGTATCGCACAGAGGCCGAATTAAATCCACCGCAGACTTTCCCCACGGAGGAGCTGCATGCGTCCAATGCGTTGTTTTCCTATTCGCCTCTCCTTACCACCGGGTAATCGTTCGCTGAAACTACCTCCCGTAGCAGGCGTAAGAAGAAGCATTCAAATCGGAATGAAAATTCAAATGATTTAATATTTCACCAGGCATTTTCAAGGCGAGCTGTGACTTTCACGATGTAAGATCGCTCGCGAACATTCTCAACGCTCTTACCGACTACCCTCTCAGCGGAACCGAGATTCTGTATGGCTTTTCCACAAGTTTTACGTATAGATTAAGATTGCAGAGATTCTACTATTAAAATTTTTCTCCGCGGATCGTACATGTTCATTTACAGTTTTCCGGTCAAAGTGGTCGACGACTAAACACTCGTTAATATATATTAATCTCATTCCCCATTTTCCGCACCCTATCATGACTTTATCTAAATCATTTCTAAGAACTAATCTATCCTCAATGCCATATATTTCCATGTAGAACATTGTATCGCCCGCAATTATCCTATCCTTACATGGAGTGTAAGTATAGGTGTCTCCTGACTTTTGAATGAGACTAGCATAGATCGATAGAGGATCAAAATTAAGAATACACGTCTTTTTTTATAGACGTTTCTCGCCGTAAGTTTAGGAGATATTAACGTTCAAAGATTGCAATTTTTTTCAAATTTCGCGCTTGGACAACCCAAATCCGCTTATCCCTCTTTCGAGCTCCTACGTAATCAGCGAGTTCGGTGGTGGAGATGGTTGATGCATAGACAAAACTTTTTCTGACAGTCATTTTTGCGCGCTGGTCGCTGGTTCGCGACCCGGCAACGGAAATTTTTTTCTCTTCGATTATGATATATTTGTCTCGTATTCAGCGTCTATTACGCAATGTGCATAAAATTTGGAGTTATTATGCGATTTAATATTAACTTTTCTTAGGATTTCTGTTCAAGTTTATTATTCATACAATTGGTGCATATTCATACCCTTACATAGTCAGGAGACACCTATGTTTACACTCCTTGTTAGTATCAATTTCTCGTCAAAGGTCGTTGATATATATAAAAAAAATAAGAACGGCCCGATTTCGCTTTGATACGATATTCCTGTAATAAAACTTGCGAAATAGTTCGCACGCCGGAACCCTGTCTTTTAGAGGGGCGAAAAGCGGAAAAGAATATCCGCAATGCTGGCGATGGCGGACCTAAAAAAACATTCTCCCGATATGGACAAAAAAATTGTGGAAGGATTTGAAAGTTTGGACTTCGGAAGCTTTTCGAATTCTTCGGAAATTTTTCATCTGCAAGCCCACCAGCCTGCCGCATCCTAAGCTCACCGTCGCGAAAATTACATGCTAAATTCTCCTTCCACGACGCATGCTCAAACCGTGTTGCTCGCTAAATGATTCGAGCACTTAAATCATATCTCCCAATATCACTTCCAAAATCGTAGCTCAATCCTAGTGCTCGCCTCAACAAAGCTTTAAAGCAAGATTAGTTTCCGCGTTGGATGGTAACGGAATGGAAAGGGGAGGAAAGATACAGTTATCTGAAAAGTCTATGGAACTTCAACGGATGCATCTACTGATATACCAAATCTGTTAGCTAGACCTTTCTTTTCTTTGGATTTTTTTTATGCGAAAGCCACTCGAATAACTATAAATACCGGACTTTTTGATCGTTCGCATCTCACCTACGTCTCTATAGTACGATAACTTTCCATTGCTTGCACACGAATTTACTGCACGTGTGTGAATTCAGAGACGTCTTATAGTTGAACTGCCACTAGATTAGCCGGACGTTTCCGGTGCATATTTTAAAAGACTACCTCTAGTATTCGAATACCAAAGGCAGAAAACGAATGCCGCAACTTCAGCGGGAATTGGATGTGATGAGCAGAGGATATGAATCCGTCTGCCACTCTTAAAAATATTCTATGATCGGTCCTTGATAATAAGCGAATGCCAATTGATTCTTGGACAAAGTTTATTTAAAAATTCACATAAATTACATGTCAAGTATCACTCTTCCATCAGTGTTTACATCAGATAGTAGCCGAGGCTTTCCTTCCCTTCTCTGCTATCGCTCCCGAATCGAAATCCTCTCCCCAACGGTCGTTGGAGGTACCTGAAACGAGAGTGAAAGAGATTATTCAAAATGTGAAAGAATGACTAGGTTCACTGTCAGAATGAGAGGGCATCACCCGTTTGCCAAAACCTTTGTTTCCGGAATGTAAACGATACGGTTAAGTAATTCGAAATGTCAGCAACGGTTCGAAAAGTAAGAGATCCCATATCTAATGAAGATGTCTGATGAATCCGGAAAGAAATAAAAAAGAATATATTTTTCTCTTCCTGTGGCACTTGGGAAACGCATTCGGTTTTTTGTTGAGTGAACGGAAATGTTCTGCCAAATATCAGGAAATTGGTGCTTGATGAACTCCATCAAATCCTCGTCCCTTCACAGAGGATGGATGAATGCAATTTCTTTGAGAAAAGTTTGCTTGGTGCCCTAAGAAGGAAGATAATGTCTGTAGCATTCTACGGCATCGTATCCCTTTGAGAAGCAAGAAAGAAGAATGAGGGAACAACTTTATCTTTTGGTAGGTTTATCCCAAGAGTGGTTATCCTTGGATGTTACAGGGATGTTAAATTGCAAAATATGGAATCGTACTTGCACCTACTGAAGGAAGGCGGCTAGAAGGTACACTATAACAGGAATCGTGAAAAATGGAAATTCTCAATAATGAAGGAAAGAACACAGAGCTGAATATGAAACAAATCGAGGAGTGAAGATTCTGCAAGTCACTATATTGGAGTGTTTTCCATGTAGCATATCACACGTTGCAAGATCCTAGAAATATTTGGTCGAATCCATTGAAATAGTCAAAAGAAGATGCCACTTCTTGCTCCTGGAACGAATGCTAGAAGCAAAGGAAAGGATGAAGAAGTGAGTGAATGAGGAAGTAAACAAGTCGTATTTAAAATCAGCCCCTGAACGCTTGGAAGCATGATGGAATTCTGAAGAACATTGACACGGTGCACAGAAAATATTTCCGAGGAAACACTCAAGACTTGGTTACATATTGGCAGTTGAAAACTCTGGAAATAAGAAGCAAGGATATGGTCGGGCATTCAGGAAGGAGATGGGAGGTTCAAAGATGCACAAAATCGTCCAGTATAGAAGATAAAAAGGGCTGAAAAGAAGTGAATTTGCTCACAATCTACCTCATAGTCATGTGCTGCGCGAAGAGGCAACAGTAGAGAGAGAGGAAAAATAGAACAGTTTATCAACAAGGAACGACCTAACTGCAGATAGAATGGAAACCGATGATGCTAAGGCTCATGGGCCCATCTTGATGTTCTTCAGTTTGATTTGCAACAAGAAGGAATATGTCTTCTTTCACAAGTAAGAAATCGCCCATTGTATGAAAAGGCTCATTTTTCATGGAATAGTAGTTTCAGTTCAGTAGCAACGAAAGAAAAATATGACCAGGTCCAAATCGTACCTTGAGAAGGTAGTCTACTCAGATGTTCAAAGTTGTAAGCAATTTCCTTCATCATCTAAGAATAGGCTTGGCAATCCAATCCGTGAAGACCCTCCTCGTTGACAGCATGGTGAAGGTTCTCGAATCCAAAGGCATCCTGGAATTGAAAGATGATGAGTTCATTGAAAATGAAGACTTTGTCAAGGACCTAGGCGCACACCTACTGCACGAACGGTTTTAAGGCTGTATAATCGATTTCTTTTAACGATGTACGGCTATTTATTCACCTGTCGTACTTTTGAAATAATTAAAAATTAAAACCTCGTATCAGGGAAAGTTTTTGCATGCAGTGCATGCTTGTAAAACATATAAACTGTTGGTGGCAAAGCTCTACGTCGTAATAAATAGGAATATAGAATCAGGCGATAGTAAAACTTGACAAATCAAAGCTTCGGTACGTTCCAAAATGCTGAGAATTCATCAGTCATCAATTAAATTGTTGAAAAAAAAATTTACAAATTTTGAACTACCGCTAAACATTTATCTCGCTTCTGATTGGCTGAGAGAAATGCCACCGCTGTCAGTGTAGAAGCTGTATTGTTAAATTTTATGCCAAATATTTCTTTACCTGATTGCCGATCGAATATCACCAAAAAATCTCTCTCCATTTACGTGGACACCGAGCAATGGCGGTTTTCTTGAAATCCAAAGCATTGCGATGACGAAACTTATGAATTCAATATTTTTGCACAGTAAGACTCACGTAGTTGGTAAAAATCATAATAAATACTAATCTTCATTAAATTATAATCCGTCACGACTCACCTCACGTTCATTTTCTAAAATCTTTCTCGAATTTTAGATTCCCGCCGGTGACAATCGCGTCTCCAAATACCGCGGCGCGTTATTCACTTTCCACTGCGACCTCTCCGTGTCAACATCCTCCCTTTCACCAGTCATTCATTTTCCCCTTTTTCTAATTTAATGCACTCTTTGGAGCATATAATCATCCTCATTAAAACTATGAAGCTACGCCCGAGCTCTCTGTTCGAAGAAACGGCTTCGGAAACGCACTAAATTTCCCATTGTAGCGATAAGTTACGAGCCCATAAGCACGATGCTGTCGTGAGATATATAAGCCGTCCGTGGATATTATTGTCATTAGTACTTATCTGGTCATTTTCACCGAGGTAAAGATATCTTGAATGGCGATGAATAGGAAGCTAGGTATTCGAAACGCTTCGGTCGGACGCAATCGGTAAATAAAATTCCTGGGCACATTCTTGTCGTCGAGGGAAGAGAAATATTTTTTAATGGGACGTTTCTTACCTTACTTGGCTTTTCGACTGAACCTTGCATCCTCACCAAAAGCCGTGCTGCATCGCCTGCACTGGGATGAGGTGTCACATAGCCGTCCTCTACGAAGCTGCAGTAAATCTAATCAATCTCTTATGTGCAACGCCAACCACAGAACGCAACAACGTTGTCACAATCACTTCATACAGGGAGAAACTTGGAGATTTGATAGCTATTTCCATGGATAGTAAAACGGCGTAACGAAAGCATGGGGAAACTCGATTCACAAATCACAAGTACGAACTCTGCTCGCTGGTGATAGCCGCCTACTGAGGCGACACCGATACGATAACTTGGCCCTCTATCGGATTTCGAATATTCTCCATATGACGGAAAATGACGATCTATTTCTAGCGCTCCTCATTCCTGCGAAGAGATCTATGCGTTTATAACTCTGCTACGATTCGCTTTTTCGAGGACTAAAGTTGGATCGAGTTGCGGCGTGCGCTTAGGTATTTGTCAAGGAGATATCTCGTTCCTTGGAAAAGGGATGATATAAAATGGCAATGACTTAATAAGAAAGAAGAAGATGAAGGACGTCGTCTCTCGAAAACCCTAACGTCCGCAAAGTATCGACGAAAATTACCACTGTCTCTTCGGAAGAGAGAAGTATCGCACAGAGGCCGAATTAAATCCACCGCAGACTTTCCCCACGGAGGAGCTGCATGCGTCCAATGCGTTGTTTTCCTATTCGCCTCTCCTTACCACCGGGTAATCGTTCGCTGAAACTACCTCCCGTAGCAGGCGTAAGAAGAACCATTCAAATCGGAATGAAAATTCAAATGATTTAATATTTCACCAGGCATTTTCAAGGCGAGCTGTGACTTTCACGATGTAAGATCGCTCGCGAACATTCTCAACGCTCTTACCGACTACCCTCTCAGCGGAACCGAGATTCTGTATGGCTTTTCCACAAGTTTTACGTATAGATTAAGATTGCAGAGATTCTACTATTAAAATTTTTCTCCGCGGATCGTACATGTTCATTTACAGTTTTCCGGTCAAAGTGGTCGACGACTAAACACTCGTTAATATATATTAATCTCATTCCCCATTTTCCGCACCCTATCATGACTTTATCTAAATCATTTCTAAGAACTAATCTATCCTCAATGCCATATATTTCCATGTAGAACATTGTATCGCCCGCAATTATCCTATCCTTACATGGAGTGTAAGTATAGGTGTCTCCTGACTTTTGAATGAGACTAGCATAGATCGATAGAGGATCAAAATTAAGAATACACGTCTTTTTTTATAGACGTTTCTCGCCGTAAGTTTAGGAGATATTAACGTTCAAAGATTGCAATTTTTTTCAAATTTCGCGCTTGGACAACCCAAATCCGCTTATCCCTCTTTCGAGCTCCTACGTAATCAGCGAGTTCGGTGGTGGAGATGGTTGATGCATAGACAAAACTTTTTCTGACAGTCATTTTTGCGCGCTGGTCGCTGGTTCGCGACCCGGCAACGGAAATTTTTTTCTCTTCGATTATGATATATTTGTCTCGTATTCAGCGTCTATTACGCAATGTGCATAAAATTTGGAGTTATTATGCGATTTAATATTAACTTTTCTTAGGATTTCTGTTCAAGTTTATTATTCATACAATTGGTGCATATTCATACCCTTACATAGTCAGGAGACACCTATGTTTACACTCCTTGTTAGTATCAATTTCTCGTCAAAGGTCGTTGATATATATAAAAAAAATAAGAACGGCCCGATTTCGCTTTGATACGATATTCCTGTAATAAAACTTGCGAAATAGTTCGCACGCCGGAACCCTGTCTTTTAGAGGGGCGAAAAGCGGAAAAGAATATCCGCAATGCTGGCGATGGCGGACCTAAAAAAACATTCTCCCGATATGGACAAAAAAATTGTGGAAGGATTTGAAAGTTTGGACTTCGGAAGCTTTTCGAATTCTTCGGAAATTTTTCATCTGCAAGCCCACCAGCCTGCCGCATCCTAAGCTCACCGTCGCGAAAATTACATGCTAAATTCTCCTTCCACGACGCATGCTCAAACCGTGTTACTCGCTAAATGATTCGAGCACTTAAATCATATCTCCCAATATCACTTCCAAAATCGTAGCTCGATCCTAGTGCTCGCCTCAACAAAGCTTTAAAGCAAGATTAGTTTCCGCGTTGGATGGTAACGGAATGGAAAGGGGAGGAAAGATACAGTTATCTGAAAAGTCTATGGAACTTCAACGGATGCATCTACTGATATACCAAATCTGTTAGCTAGACCTTTCTTTTCTTTGGATTTTTTTTATGCGAAAGCCACTCGAATAACTATAAATACCGGACTTTTTGATCGTTCGCATCTCACCTACGTCTCTATAGTACGATAACTTTCCATTGCTTGCACACGAATTTACTGCACGTGTGTGAATTCAGAGACGTCTTATAGTTGAACTGCCACTAGATTAGCCGGACGTTTCCGGTGCATATTTTAAAAGACTACCTCTAGTATTCGAATACCAAAGGCAGAAAACGAATGCCGCAACTTCAGCGGGAATTGGATGTGATGAGCAGAGGATATGAATCCGTCTGCCACTCTTAAAAATATTCTATGATCGGTCCTTGATAATAAGCGAATGCCAATTGATTCTTGGACAAAGTTTATTTAAAACTTCACATAAATTACATGTCAAGTATCACTCTTCCATCAGTGTTTACATCAGATAGTAGCCGAGGCTTTCCTTCCCTTCTCTGCTATCGCTCCCGAATCGAAATCCTCTCCCCAACGGTCGTTGGAGGTACCTGAAACGAGAGTGAAAGAGATTATTCAAAATGTGAAAGAATGACTAGGTTCACTGTCAGAATGAGAGGGCATCACCCGTTTGCCAAAACCTTTGTTTCCGGAATGTAAACGATACGGTTAAGTAATTCGAAATGTCAGCAACGGTTCGAAAAGTAAGAGATCCCATATCTAATGAAGATGTCTGATGAATCCGGAGAGAAATAAAAAAGAATATATTTTTCTCTTCCTGTGGCACTTGGGAAACGCATTCGGTTTTTTTTTGAGTGAACGGAAATGTTCTGCCAAATATCAGGAAATTGGTGCTTGATGAACTCCATCAAATCCTCGTCCCTTCACAGAGGATGGATGAATGCAATTTCTTTGAGAAAAGTTTGCTTGGTGCCCTAAGAAGGAAGATAATGTCTGTAGCATTCTACGGCATCGTATCCCTTTGAGAAGCAAGAAAGAAGAATGAGGGAACAACTTTATCTTTTGGTAGGTTTATCCCAAGAGTGGTTATCCTTGGATGTTACAGGGATGTTAAATTGCAAAATATGGAATCGTACTTGCACCTACTGAAGGAAGGCGGCTAGAAGGTACACTATAACAGGAATCGTGAAAAATGGAAATTCTCAATAATGAAGGAAAGAACACAGAGCTGAATATGAAACAAATCGAGGAGTGAAGATTCTGCAAGTCACTATATTGGAGTGTTTTCCATGTAGCATATCACACGTTGCAAGATCCTAGAAATATTTGGTCGAATCCATTGAAATAGTCAAAAGAAGATGCCACTTCTTGCTCCTGGAACGAATGCTAGAAGCAAAGGAAAGGATGAAGAAGTGAGTGAATGAGGAAGTAAACAAGTCGTATTTAAAATCAGCCCCTGAACGCTTGGAAGCATGATGGAATTCTGAAGAACATTGCCACGGTGCACAGAAAATATTTCCGAGGAAACACTCAAGACTTGGTTACATATTGGCAGTTGAAAACTCTGGCAATAAGAAGCAAGCATATGGTCGGGCATTCAGGAAGGAGATGGGAGGTCCAAAGATGCACAAAATCGTCCAGTATAGAAGATAAAAAGGGCTGAAAAGAAGTGAATTTGCTCACAATCTACCTCATAGTCATGTGCTGCGCGAAGAGGCAACAGTAGAGAGAGAAGAAAAATAGAACAGTTTATCAACAAGGAACGACCTAACTGCAGATAGAATGGAAACCGATGATGCTAAGGCTCATGGGCCCATCTTGATGTTCTTCAGTTTGATTTGCAACAAGAAGGAATATGGTCTTCTTTCACAAGTAAGAAATCGCCCATTGTATGAAAAGGCTCATTTTTCATCGAATAGTAGTTTCAGTTCAGTAGCAACGAAAGAAAAATATGACCAGGTCCAAATCGTACCTTGAGAAGGTAGTCTACTCAGATGTTCAAAGTTGTAAGCAATTTCCTTCATCATCTAAGAATAGGCTTGGCAATCCAATCCGTGAAGACCCTCCTCGTGGACAGCATGCTGAAGGTTCTCGAATCCAAAGGCATCCTGGAATTGAAAGATGATGAGTTCATTAAAAAGGAAGACATTGTCAAGGACCTAGGCGCACACCTACTGCACGAACGGTTTTAAGGCTGTATAATTGATTTCTTTTAACGATGTACGGCTATTTATTCACCTGTCGTACTTTTGAAATAATTAAAAATTAAAACCTCGTATCAGGGAAAGTTTTTGCATGCAGTGCATGCTTGTAAAACATATAAACTGTTGGTGGCAAAGCTCTACGTCGTAATAAATAGGAATATAGAATCAGGCGATAGTAAAACTTGACAAATCAAAGCTTTGGTACGTTCCAAAATGCTGAGAATTCATCAGTCATCAATTAAATTGTTGAAAAAAAAATTTACAAATTTTGAACTACCGCTAAACATTTATCTCGCTTCTGATTGGCTGAGAGAAATGCCACCGCTGTCAGTGTAGAAGCTTTTTTGTTAAATTTTATGCCAAATATTTCTTTACCTGATTGCCGATCGAATATCACCAAAAAATCTCTCTCCATTTACGTGGACACCGAGCAATGGCGGTTTTCTTGAAATCCAAAGCATTACGATGACGAAACTTATGAATTCAATATTTTTGCACAGTAAGACTCACGTAGTTGGTAAAAATCATAATAAATACTAATCTTCATTAAATTATAATCCGTCACGACTCACCTCACGTTCATTTTCTAAAATCTTTCTCGAATTTTAGATTCCCGCCGGTGACAATCGCGTCTCCAAATACCGCGGCGCGTTATTCACTTTCCACTGCGACCTCTCCGTGTCAACATCCTCCCTTTCACCAGTCATTCATTTTCCCCTTTTTCTAATTTAATGCACTCTTTGGAGCATATAATCATCCTCATTAAAACTATGAAGCTACGCCCGAGCTCTCTGTTCGAAGAAACGGCTTCGGAAACGCACTAAATTTCCCATTGTAGCGATAAGTTACGAGCCCATAAGCACGATGCTGTCGTGAGATATATAAGCCGTCCGTGGATATTATTGTCATTAGTACTTATCTGGTCATTTTCACCGAGGTAAAGATATCTTGAATGGCGATGAATAGGAAGCTAGGTATTCGAAACGCTTCGGTCGGACGCAATCGGTAAATAAAATTCCTGGGCACATTCTTGTCGTCGAGGGAAGAGAAATATTTTTTAATGGGACGTTTCTTACCTTACTTGGCTTTTCGACTGAACCTTGCATCCTCACCAAAAGCCGTGCTGCATCGCCTGCACTGGGATGAGGTGTCACATAGCCGTCCTCTACGAAGCTGCAGTAAATCTAATCAATCTCTTATGTGCAACGCCAACCACAGAACGCAACAACGTTGTCACAATCACTTCATACAGGGAGAAACTTGGAGATTTGATAGCTATTTCCATGGATAGTAAAACGGCGTAACGAAAGCATGGGGAAACTCGATTCACAAATCACAAGTACGAACTCTGCTCGCTGGTGATAGCCGCCTACTGAGGCGACACCGATACGATAACTTGGCCCTCTATCGGATTTCGAATATTCTCCATATGACGGAAAATGACGATCTATTTCTAGCGCTCCTCATTCCTGCGAAGAGATCTATGCGTTTATAACTCTGCTACGATTCGCTTTTTCGAGGACTAAAGTTGGATCGAGTTGCGGCGTGCGCTTAGGTATTTGTCAAGGAGATATCTCGTTCCTTGGAAAAGGGATGATATAAAATGGCAATGACTTAATAAGAAAGAAGAAGATGAAGGACGTCGTCTCTCGAAAACCCTAACGTCCGCAAAGTATCGACGAAAATTACCACTGTCTCTTCGGAAGAGAGAAGTATCGCACAGAGGCCGAATTAAATCCACCGCAGACTTTCCCCACGGAGGAGCTGCATGCGTCCAATGCGTTGTTTTCCTATTCGCCTCTCCTTACCACCGGGTAATCGTTCGCTGAAACTACCTCCCGTAGCAGGCGTAAGAAGAAGCATTCAAATCGGAATGAAAATTCAAATGATTTAATATTTCACCAGGCATTTTCAAGGCGAGCTGTGACTTTCACGATGTAAGATCGCTCGCGAACATTCTCAACGCTCTTACCGACTACCCTCTCAGCGGAACCGAGATTCTGTATGGCTTTTCCACAAGTTTTACGTATAGATTAAGATTGCAGAGATTCTACTATTAAAATTTTTCTCCGCGGATCGTACATGTTCATTTACAGTTTTCCGGTCAAAGTGGTCGACGACTAAACACTCGTTAATATATATTAATCTCATTCCCCATTTTCCGCACCCTATCATGACTTTATCTAAATCATTTCTAAGAACTAATCTATCCTCAATGCCATATATTTCCATGTAGAACATTGTATCGCCCGCAATTATCCTATCCTTACATGGAGTGTAAGTATAGGTGTCTCCTGACTTTTGAATGAGACTAGCATAGATCGATAGAGGATCAAAATTAAGAATACACGTCTTTTTTTATAGACGTTTCTCGCCGTAAGTTTAGGAGATATTAACGTTCAAAGATTGCAATTTTTTTCAAATTTCGCGCTTGGACAACCCAAATCCGCTTATCCCTCTTTCGAGCTCCTACGTAATCAGCGAGTTCGGTGGTGGAGATGGTTGATGCATAGACAAAACTTTTTCTGACAGTCATTTTTGCGCGCTGGTCGCTGGTTCGCGACCCGGCAACGGAAATTTTTTTCTCTTCGATTATGATATATTTGTCTCGTATTCAGCGTCTATTACGCAATGTGCATAAAATTTGGAGTTATTATGCGATTTAATATTAACTTTTCTTAGGATTTCTGTTCAAGTTTATTATTCATACAATTGGTGCATATTCATACCCTTACATAGTCAGGAGACACCTATGTTTACACTCCTTGTTAGTATCAATTTCTCGTCAAAGGTCGTTGATATATATAAAAAAAATAAGAGCGGCCCGATTTCGCTTTGATACGATATTCCTGTAATAAAACTTGCGAAATAGTTCGCACGCCGGAACCCTGTCTTTTAGAGGGGCGAAAAGCGGAAAAGAATATCCGCAATGCTGGCGATGGCGGACCTAAAAAAACATTCTCCCGATATGGACAAAAAAATTGTGGAAGGATTTGAAAGTTTGGACTTCGGAAGCTTTTCGAATTCTTCGGAAATTTTTCATCTGCAAGCCCACCAGCCTGCCGCATCCTAAGCTCACCGTCGCGAAAATTACATGCTAAATTCTCCTTCCACGACGCATGCTCAAACCGTGTTGCTCGCTAAATGATTCGAGCACTTAAATCATATCTCCCAATATCACTTCCAAAATCGTAGCTCAATCCTAGTGCTCGCCTCAACAAAGCTTTAAAGCAAGATTAGTTTCCGCGTTGGATGGTAACGGAATGGAAAGGGGAGGAAAGATACAGTTATCTGAAAAGTCTATGGAACTTCAACGGATGCATCTACTGATATACCAAATCTGTTAGCTAGACCTTTCTTTTCTTTGGATTTTTTTTATGCGAAAGCCACTCGAATAACTATAAATACCGGACTTTTTGATCGTTCGCATCTCACCTACGTCTCTATAGTACGATAACTTTCCATTGCTTGCACACGAATTTACTGCACGTGTGTGAATTCAGAGACGTCTTATAGTTGAACTGCCACTAGATTAGCCGGACGTTTCCGGTGCATATTTTAAAAGACTACCTCTAGTATTCGAATACCAAAGGCAGAAAACGAATGCCGCAACTTCAGCGGGAATTGGATGTGATGAGCAGAGGATATGAATCCGTCTGCCACTCTTAAAAATATTCTATGATCGGTCCTTGATAATAAGCGAATGCCAATTGATTCTTGGACAAAGTTTATTTAAAAATTCACATAAATTACATGTCAAGTATCACTCTTCCATCAGTGTTTACATCAGATAGTAGCCGAGGCTTTCCTTCCCTTCTCTGCTATCGCTCCCGAATCGAAATCCTCTCCCCAACGGTCGTTGGAGGTACCTGAAACGAGAGTGAAAGAGATTATTCAAAATGTGAAAGAATGACTAGGTTCACTGTCAGAATGAGAGGGCATCACCCGTTTGCCAAAACCTTTGTTTCCGGAATGTAAACGATACGGTTAAGTAATTCGAAATGTCAGCAACGGTTCGAAAAGTAAGAGATCCCATATCTAATGAAGATGTCTGATGAATCCGGAAAGAAATAAAAAAGAATATATTTTTCTCTTCCTGTGGCACTTGGGAAACGCATTCGGTTTTTTGTTGAGTGAACGGAAATGTTCTGCCAAATATCAGGAAATTGGTGCTTGATGAACTCCATCAAATCCTCGTCCCTTCACAGAGGATGGATGAATGCAATTTCTTTGAGAAAAGTTTGCTTGGTGCCCTAAGAAGGAAGATAATGTCTGTAGCATTCTACGGCATCGTATCCCTTTGAGAAGCAAGAAAGAAGAATGAGGGAACAACTTTATCTTTTGGTAGGTTTATCCCAAGAGTGGTTATCCTTGGATGTTACAGGGATGTTAAATTGCAAAATATGGAATCGTACTTGCACCTACTGAAGGAAGGCGGCTAGAAGGTACACTATAACAGGAATCGTGAAAAATGGAAATTCTCAATAATGAAGGAAAGAACACAGAGCTGAATATGAAACAAATCGAGGAGTGAAGATTCTGCAAGTCACTATATTGGAGTGTTTTCCATGTAGCATATCACACGTTGCAAGATCCTAGAAATATTTGGTCGAATCCATTGAAATAGTCAAAAGAAGATGCCACTTCTTGCTCCTGGAACGAATGCTAGAAGCAAAGGAAAGGATGAAGAAGTGAGTGAATGAGGAAGTAAACAAGTCGTATTTAAAATCAGCCCCTGAACGCTTGGAAGCATGATGGAATTCTGAAGAACATTGCCACGGTGCACAGAAAATATTTCCGAGGAAACACTCAAGACTTGGTTACATATTGGCAGTTGAAAACTCTGGCAATAAGAAGCAAGCATATGGTCGGGCATTCAGGAAGGAGATGGGAGGTCCAAAGATGCACAAAATCGTCCAGTATAGAAGATAAAAAGGGCTGAAAAGAAGTGAATTTGCTCACAATCTACCTCATAGTCATGTGCTGCGCGAAGAGGCAACAGTAGAGAGAGAGGAAAAATAGAACAGTTTATCAACAAGGAACGACCTAACTGCAGATAGAATGGAAACCGATGATGCTAAGGCTCATGGGCCCATCTTGATGTTCTTCAGTTTGATTTGCAACAAGAAGGAATATGGTCTTCTTTCACAAGTAAGAAATCGCCCATTGTATGAAAAGGCTCATTTTTCATCGAATAGTAGTTTCAGTTCAGTAGCAACGAAAGAAAAATATGACCAGGTCCAAATCGTACCTTGAGAAGGTAGTCTACTCAGATGTTCAAAGTTGTAAGCAATTTCCTTCATCATCTAAGAATAGGCTTGGCAATCCAATCCGTGAAGACCCTCCTCGTGGACAGCATGGTGAAGGTTCTCGAATCCAAAGGCATCCTGGAATTGAAAGATGATGAGTTCATTAAAAAGGAAGACATTGTCAAGGACCTAGGCGCACACCTACTGCACGAACGGTTTTAAGGCTGTATAATTGATTTCTTTTAACGATGTACGGCTATTTATTCACCTGTCGTACTTTTGAAATAATTAAAAATTAAAACCTCGTATCAGGGAAAGTTTTTGCATGCAGTGCATGCTTGTAAAACATATAAACTGTTGGTGGCAAAGCTCTACGTCGTAATAAATAGGAATATAGAATCAGGCGATAGTAAAACTTGACAAATCAAAGCTTCGGTACGTTCCAAAATGCTGAGAATTCATCAGTCATCAATTAAATTGTTGAAAAAAAAATTTACAAATTTTGAACTACCGCTAAACATTTATCTCGCTTCTGATTGGCTGAGAGAAATGCCACCGCTGTCAGTGTAGAAGCTGTATTGTTAAATTTTATGCCAAATATTTCTTTACCTGATTGCCGATCGAATATCACCAAAAAATCTCTCTCCATTTACGTGGACACCGAGCAATGGCGGTTTTCTTGAAATCCAAAGCATTACGATGACGAAACTTATGAATTCAATATTTTTGCACAGTAAGACTCACGTAGTTGGTAAAAATCATAATAAATACTAATCTTCATTAAATTATAATCCGTCACGACTCACCTCACGTTCATTTTCTAAAATCTTTCTCGAATTTTAGATTCCCGCCGGTGACAATCGCGTCTCCAAATACCGCGGCGCGTTATTCACTTTCCACTGCGACCTCTCCGTGTCAACATCCTCCCTTTCACCAGTCATTCATTTTCCCCTTTTTCTAATTTAATGCACTCTTTGGAGCATATAATCATCCTCATTAAAACTATGAAGCTACGCCCGAGCTCTCTGTTCGAAGAAACGGCTTCGGAAACGCACTAAATTTCCCATTGTAGCGATAAGTTACGAGCCCATAAGCACGATGCTGTCGTGAGATATATAAGCCGTCCGTGGATATTATTGTCATTAGTACTTATCTGGTCATTTTCACCGAGGTAAAGATATCTTGAATGGCGATGAATAGGAAGCTAGGTATTCGAAACGCTTCGGTCGGACGCAATCGGTAAATAAAATTCCTGGGCACATTCTTGTCGTCGAGGGAAGAGAAATATTTTTTAATGGGACGTTTCTTACCTTACTTGGCTTTTCGACTGAACCTTGCATCCTCACCAAAAGCCGTGCTGCATCGCCTGCACTGGGATGAGGTGTCACATAGCCGTCCTCTACGAAGCTGCAGTAAATCTAATCAATCTCTTATGTGCAACGCCAACCACAGAACGCAACAACGTTGTCACAATCACTTCATACAGGGAGAAACTTGGAGATTTGATAGCTATTTCCATGGATAGTAAAACGGCGTAACGAAAGCATGGGGAAACTCGATTCACAAATCACAAGTACGAACTCTGCTCGCTGGTGATAGCCGCCTACTGAGGCGACACCGATACGATAACTTGGCCCTCTATCGGATTTCGAATATTCTCCATATGACGGAAAATGACGATCTATTTCTAGCGCTCCTCATTCCTGCGAAGAGATCTATGCGTTTATAACTCTGCTACGATTCGCTTTTTCGAGGACTAAAGTTGGATCGAGTTGCGGCGTGCGCTTAGGTATTTGTCAAGGAGATATCTCGTTCCTTGGAAAAGGGATGATATAAAATGGCAATGACTTAATAAGAAAGAAGAAGATGAAGGACGTCGTCTCTCGAAAACCCTAACGTCCGCAAAGTATCGACGAAAATTACCACTGTCTCTTCGGAAGAGAGAAGTATCGCACAGAGGCCGAATTAAATCCACCGCAGACTTTCCCCACGGAGGAGCTGCATGCGTCCAATGCGTTGTTTTCCTATTCGCCTCTCCTTACCACCGGGTAATCGTTCGCTGAAACTACCTCCCGTAGCAGGCGTAAGAAGAAGCATTCAAATCGGAATGAAAATTCAAATGATTTAATATTTCACCAGGCATTTTCAAGGCGAGCTGTGACTTTCACGATGTAAGATCGCTCGCGAACATTCTCAACGCTCTTACCGACTACCCTCTCAGCGGAACCGAGATTCTGTATGGCTTTTCCACAAGTTTTACGTATAGATTAAGATTGCAGAGATTCTACTATTAAAATTTTTCTCCGCGGATCGTACATGTTCATTTACAGTTTTCCGGTCAAAGTGGTCGACGACTAAACACTCGTTAATATATATTAATCTCATTCCCCATTTTCCGCACCCTATCATGACTTTATCTAAATCATTTCTAAGAACTAATCTATCCTCAATGCCATATATTTCCATGTAGAACATTGTATCGCCCGCAATTATCCTATCCTTACATGGAGTGTAAGTATAGGTGTCTCCTGACTTTTGAATGAGACTAGCATAGATCGATAGAGGATCAAAATTAAGAATAAACGTCTTTTTTTATAGACGTTTCTCGCCGTAAGTTTAGGAGATATTAACGTTCAAAGATTGCAATTTTCAAGCATCACCATTTGAATGTGGGTTTAACCCATTTAATAAATCCCGAATTCCATTCTCTCATCATTTTTTTCTTATTGCAGTAACCTCTAATTTTTGTTGTAGAAATTGTGATTCTTCTTCCCATAATCGAAAGAGAAAATAGAATCGTATCATGAAGAGTTGTATCACCAACGTTTATTGTAATTCTATTAGTAGGACTATACCACAAATGAAACCAGGGTGTACTTGAATGATGAAATTAGGATAATTGTTAGTTATAACATTTGATTTGCATTCAAAAAGTGGTGATTTATTCAACGTATCTTAAATCAGAAGCAAAAATTGCAATCAGTTTCGACCTGATTATCATCTGAAGTTAAAGGAAAAAAAAAAAGTTAAACCTCCCATAAAAGGGATATCCTGACAATCTCCCAGGTTGGGAATAATTATTCCAGCACGTATAAAAAGAAGAGCCTTAAATGATGCATGAGTTAATAGGTGAAAAAATGCCAATTCTGTATAACCCATAGCCAAAATTCTTATTATTAATCCAAGTTGACTTAATGCAGAAAGAGCAATAATTTTTTTTCAAATCAAATTCATAATTTGCCCCTATTCCAGATATAAATATGGTTATGCCTCCAATTAATAATAAATACTTACCTTACCCACTATTTATAACCAGAACATTAAATCGGATTATTAAATAAACCCCAGCCGTAACTAAAGTAGAAGAATGAACCAATGAAGATACTGGTGTTGGAGCCGCCATTGCAGTTCGTAATCAAGAAGAAAAAGCAATTTGAGCACTATTAGTTATAGCAGCAAAAACCATTAATAAAGAAATTATAATCCCTTCAAAATCAATAAATATATAATTTAAATAAAAAGCATAATTTCATCTACCATAATTTAATATTCAGGCAATACCTAATAAAAGGCTACATCACCGAGGGGATTAGATAAAACAGTTAATATTCCAGCTCTATAAGACTAAAAATTTTTATAGTAGATTGCTAAGAGATAAGAAATTAAACCAAGACCATCCCAAACTAATAGGATTGAAATTATATTTGGTCTAATAATAAATAATGTTATTGAAAATTCAAATATTAATACAAATAAAATAAACTGAGAGATATAAGGATCTCCTTCCATATTATTATTTCTATAAAAAATTACTATACTAGAAAGAAATAAAACAAAACGTATAAACACTAAAGATATTCAGTCAAATAGTATAGTTATTACAATATTTATGGAATTTAAAGGAAGAACACCCCATTCAAAAAATACAGTCAAATTATTTACACAAAATTAAATACCTAATGTAAGATTAGTTAAAGATAACACTTAAAATATTAAAGATCTAATAAAACAAATATTTAAGCGTCAATTAATGATCTTAAGCAAACGATATTGCATTATTGACACCACAAATCAAAATTTTAAATTAAACTTTTTAGATTAAAATCTGTCGAAAAATAAATCTCTTTTTAAAGTGATGTAATTTAAAGGAAATCAGTGTAATAATAAAGGTAAATATACACGATAGTATCCGAAATTTGAACTATACGAAGTAGAAAAAGTCTTTCCATGCTGGGTATATCTATATAAATATAAAGCATAAGCAGCTCTAAAAAATGATGAAAAAATAATTGCAATTATAGTTACTCAACTTCAACTTAGAATTCTATTACGTAAACTAATTTCCCCTAACAAATTAATTCTAGGTGGAGCAGCCATGTTACATGAACTAAGAAGAAATCACCATAAACATATTCTAGTTATTAGATTAATGAATCCCTTATTAATAAATAATCTTCAACTTCCTAATCGTTCATAAGAAATATTAGCAAGAACTTGATGAACATAAACCATGAGCAATTATTAAAACATAAGTATTACCTAAACCTCAACAAGTTATTGTTATTAATCTAGCTAATACAATCCCTATATGAACAATAGACGAATAAGCAATTAATGACCTCAGATCAACTTGACATAAACAAATTAATCTGACAATCACTCCTCCTACTAAACAAATATCTATTCACATAAAATTAAACTTCACTCCTGCAGATGTAATTAATCTAAAAACACGCAAAAGACCATACCCTCCTAACTACCCCGCTAAAGTTATAGATCCAGAAAAAGGAGGTTCAACATGAGCCTTTGGTAATAACAAGTGAAATAAAAATATAGGCATTTTAACTAAAAAGGCAAATGGTAACGAGATATAAGAATAAAAGCTGACATTGCAAATGTGAAGATAATCAAAAACATAAATTCAGTCTACCCAAATTTTTATATAAATTACAAATTGAAACTAATAAAGGTAGAGATGCAAATAAAGTATAAAATAATAAGTTAATACCTGCCTGTACACTTTCAGGTTGATAACCTCTCCGTAAGACTAAAAGAAATATAGGAATTAATGATATTTAAAAAAATAAATATAATATAAATAAATTAGCTGTTATAAAAGTAATAATAATAATATTATTATTATTATTATTATTATTATTGTACATACAAAAAACTGGGTAAAGTTTTTATGAGAATAAATTGAAGATCTAGCTAGTAACATTAAACAGCAAATTCAAAATATTAAAAAATTAAACCATAACTTAACACATCATAACCAAAATAAAATCTTATATTGCAATAAGAAAAAACTATATAACCTTCTAATAAAAAAATAAAAGAAGCAAAAAAATGAAGGAGACTACTAATCAAAATGCAGGGGTAAAACATAATTGGATCATTAAAATAAGATATAAAACAAACTTTAGCATTGTAGAAGTCTAAATGAACTAAAATAATCATTGCCCTGTCTCCGAATTATAGAAACTAAAATTCCTAAACCCAAAGCTCCTTCATCTACCCCAAAAGTCATAAAATATATAAGAAAATAAAGATCAGAATAAAAAAGTAATACAAAAAAAATTAAACAAAAGTCTAAGAATTATAAATTCTAAACTTAGCGGAGTAGAAAGAAGGTTCTTGCGTTTAGATACAAATGATCATAAACCTCAAGTATTTTGAAAGTACAATAAAAGGAGTAATACCCTTATTAGTTTCACTGAAATTTGTACATTGAATTAAAAATGAAAGGATTATAATCTTTAATCCAGAGAAAAAAAATAAGTAATTTAATGAGACAGGAAGGAATCTTTTTCAAGCCAAATATATATTAATTTATCATAACGATAACAAGGCAGATTTCCAATTTTCAAGGCAGAATATAAATGATACTAATACTAACTTTAAAATAAAAATCGGTGAGTAAAAATCAACTCCTAAGAACTTTACCACAAATAAAATTCTTGAATATTCTGCTACAAAAATTAACGCAAACCCACCTCTTCTATACTCAACGTTAAATCCTGACACAAGCTCAGACTCACCTTCAGCAAAATCAAAAGGAGTATGATTAGTATCTGCTAGAAGAAGGAAATCAAATAATTATTAAAGGAATAATATATAAAGCAAATATAATCTCGATAAAGAGAAAATTGATACATTCTATATACATTAGAAAGAAAAATAAAAGAGATTAACCCATTTATGCTGAAGGTAAAAACTTTTTAATTATTATCTGATATTCATATAAATTGGTTTAAAAGAATAAAAAAAAGAGTTTGAAAGAAAATTTAGTTAAAGTTATCTGGTTACAGAGTTACATGGTGTTCCAAAAATGGAACACTAGGCAAAAGCGCTACCTAATACATAGAATGTAGTCTTCGGTATGATAGTCCTTAGAGCACTTTATTTGAAGGGCAACATTGCATTTCTTACAGCAAAAAGTGGTATATTTGCGGCATTCTACAATATTTTGGTTTGCTTTGATTGTTTTGTGATTACATGATTCTGGTCATCATAACGGGAGTCCTTATTGCGTTTCTAAGAAGGTCTTCCCAGTTTGGGCCGAATTACCATGGGTCTTCAGATAATGGCATGCCACACAGCGAAGAAACTCAAAAAGATCCATTGGCTTTGGATCGTAAGTTTTATGCAGCTGCCAAGCATTTTGTACAGCTAATTGGTTGCTGCACTTGGATCTTCTTTTTATGTTTTTGTGAATAGCGATTGACAAGACACAGCGGATTGACACCAGCCCCAGATGATGTAACTTTGACAACACTGTTATCATTCAGCATCCATATTGACTGTGCCTTCAATTCTGTAATCAAACGCAACCCTTTCTTTATTTTTTAGGGCATCTTCTGATTCCAAAAGGATTTTGTCGATTCGATTTTTTCTCACTGTGCGGGTTGCTTGATGACCATTTGAACTGAGTGTATCAAAAAGTGCAATGTCCAGGGTGCTCCTTCATGAGTGCATCAGTAAACTGTAGGACAACGGATGCACCGACACCATATTCCTCATAATTAGTGTTTGGGTTTTACCTTGATATGGTTGAAACCAACAAATATAACCTAGGCATGTGGCACCACATCAAAACTTGTACCCAAACCGAAAAGGTTTTCCCCAAATAAACTGTTTGCGTTCATGACGACCAAAGTAAGGAATCATAGACTCGTTAAAGCTGAAGTCTGTTTTGTTTGGTACAAATAGCATGCATCTCTCTTCTGGATCAAAATTTTCTTGAACAAGGTACGCAGGGGCACGCAAAGAATCAGGCAGATTATTTATTGTTTCTCCTTCTTTATCAACAGAGTCCTCATCAGAAACAGGAGTTGTTGCATTTTCAGGAGGTCCTATGATAATTGCATTTGCTTTTATGTCATAATTTGTCTACAACAGGTCAGCTATTTTTGTAGGGTTAATGTTTTATGCAACTTGAGACTTAAAAGTGGTGAAAATTAAAAAACAAAGATAAAGGCCATATATGTAAATAAAAAAGTATACGGCGAAGTCACAGTAGTGGTTGTGCCTAGTGTACCAAAAATGGAACAATCAACTTTTCTATCCTCTAACTTGTATATGAATAACATTTTCTGTATGTTCTGATTATGACATGAAACAGTGAGTATTCAAGTAGTAATAGAAAAATAAATAAAATCTATAGACGGTAAATCACTTAAGTTATAATTAAAGTTTATCGAGTGAGTCTTGAAAAATCTACTCAAAAAAATAAAGCTAGGTTTTACAACGTCCACCTAGCTCTGTGTTCGCTCTGTGACTAATTCCGTGAATTCGGTTATGCTATACATACCCTTACAAAGAAGGCAGGAAGTTTTCACCCACTTCCCAGATTTCTTGTAAGCGATAGGATATAAAATAACTTCACGTAACTGCCGTTCCAAAAACGGAACTCTAGGCATAAATGGGTTAAGAACATTCTTTTCTATGATCACCTAAGTTCATGGAAAATATCTTAATAATTGAAGCTGATCCTATCTCATCTTCTTTTCATTCTATTTTCTTAAGTCAATGTTTTTGTTTTTAGATTGTATTTCATCTAATATTTACTTATGTAACATTTGTGTAAAGGAACTCTTATATTGCTCATCTTGGTATGACAGAGAGGAATATGTGTGTACAGTTATTGTCTTGAAGCATATAAACATATAATAATATCTTAGTGATAGATTTCAATGCTTGGTTGCAGATGTGCTTGGGACTACAAGATATAGATGAGAAGAATGGGCAACATTTTTTTGCACTGATTTACTGGGATTTAGGTTCAGCATGAAGACATTACTTTGGATCAAGAACACTGCAAGTTAGTCTTAAAGGAAAAATAATTTGAAATGGAAATGGTGCATTGATATGGATCGTAAAAGCTTTTATTTATTTCAGGACTAAGGTCCTCCAAGCAAGCACCTGAGACATATTATACATCTTCCTATTTAGGAATTGAATCCCTCTCATTGCAGCATTTCTTTGATTGTCACTACACTCGGATATAACAATGTGAAGGTTTGGCATATTCAAGAATTTCTTTACAGTTTGTCTTTTACAGATATCTACTTGATGACCTGCCTCCATATATTTATTTTGACACTTGTGAACAGAATTAGAAGAGATATCCTACCATTCATCCATGATATCTCCTTTTATAAAAGGTGAATGATGTTTGAACATAACGACATGCAATATAGACTGACAGGTAATAAAGAATTATTATAGATGCAATGAACTAGACTCTGATAATAAATAAAGCATTTTCTTATCATCTAGTTTTTTTCATGCAAGCTTCTCAGAAATTTAACATTCCAATGCTATGTTCCTGGAGGTACCTCAGGAAAGGAAGCTGAAAATTATTCCACCAAAGGTCAAAACTAAAGGAAAGGTAAGTGACTATTACATTGGGATTAACGTGGAATACCACAGTTTTATTATTCAAATGGTCTTGAAAACGAATCGGTAATTCAAGAAATAGCATATACCAAGAGTGAGAATGATTTTGGATTTATAAGAGTTGTCAGTGTTAGTCTACATAGTTGAAGTTGTGAAATATTTGTAGAAAAGTGGATCGTGCTACCCGTGATGAGTAGGTGAAGTGCAAATATATATGCATGGATTAAGAGAATTGAGTGACAGTAATAGTAATTAGACCATCCATGGTTTTTTCTAATCGAGATAATAAGTAACTTTTAAGAAGTGACTCTTAAGATAAACTATCTTCCTTAGAGTAGTTTGCAATGTTGATGGCCAAAATAGAAATGAGTAACTATGCAATACTTACAAATGCAAGAATTACAAATGATTTTTTACCACCCAAAGTTGAATTGCAAAGATTGTGTTCCGATGTATTTGAATTCAATAAGAATAATTATACTTAGCTTAATAGGTTATAGATTTAAAACATTTTAGCAGCAAAGGAAGACCTAACTGCAGGTGGAATGGAATCTGATGATAATAATGCTGAATGCTCATGGCACTTTCTTGTTACTCATTTTGATTTGCAAAAATCAGTATTTTGGAGCTCCTTCACCGATATGAAACCGTACATTCGATCACTATAGTAATTATTTATCAAATAATAGATTCAATTCATGTCCATGTAAAAACAAGGGTGACCAGTTGGAGGACAAATTAAAGCAATACATGTTAATAAGGGAAGATAAACTAAAATTACAATTTAGTTTAGCTTTTAATTAAACAGAATCCCTCAAGTTGCATCAAAGGATTGCCTTGAATTAAATGTGAATCATAAAAGAATATCTCAATTGCTAATTCCAAATCAAAAAGGAATATTCTGCCTTTATGCATGCATATTTGAAGAGGAATATACATCCGTAATATGTTGTACCAAAATATACAAAAAATTACATTTGATAATAAAGATTTGGAGGCCTCTTATTAACAATCATAAACCGCGTTCCATCAAAATTAGGTGTTATGGGTTATTAATTTGTTAAACCTTTATGATTGAGTAGTGTGTCCTCCTGTCAGTAAAGAAGTAAATGAAGCAGAAGGTATGATCATAATAAGGAATGTGTGAGGATTTCATACTTTCCACACACTAAGTATGAAGAAGCAGATTGAAATGAAATAGTTCAGAGACTTAAGAGATATACAGAAAAAAATTCATAAAATAGAAAATGAATAAAAATATTTCTTATGAAACTTCATATGCAATGAATCTTTTATAGAGTATCTGAGTAGTCAGGAGTAAGTAGGGATTGGTATGTTTTATTCATAGAATTTAAAAATGGGATGACAAATGCTGTTCAAGAGCAGTTATCTATAAGATAATGAATAATTCATTTCTTTCTCATTAAGCTCTGGAAGATTTAAAATTTTGCATCAAAAAGCATAGTAATTCTTTCTGAGTGTGAGATTGTAACCAAAGGATATGAAAAAGAGTCTCAAAAGAAAATAATCATAGAGAAATGCAAGGTTAATCTCAATGAGTGTGTCCTTTGGTACAACACTATTCTAAATTTTACCCATTAATATTAAAATTTACCCAATCATTACCAATTGCTTCTTCAGTGCATTAAAATATGGAAAAAATTAAAAATATGTTGATCTCCACCAATGGACGACTATAGTGATGCTTGATGATTGTATCAGTTGTAGAAAGAAATGAATTTTCATAAATGAGCAGAGAGAAATATCACTGGAAATAATGGATGATGGCATCCATTAGAGGAAGCTTTTTGATTAATGAATAATATGAATCTCTGTGTTAAATCACTGAAATCGATTAAAATATGAGGAGATCCAGAATTGGTCAACCTGGGTGATGTTTTAGGGATACTTTTCTCTAGGTACACATAAAGAGAAGCCTGTAGAAATATGTTGATGCAGCATTACTTTGATATGCATAAATTATATGATAACATTGAAGCAAGGAAATTATGACAATCAGTTATTGTGTAACCAATCATTGATTGAGATCTTTAGATGGAGGGATATAATTTGAAGCTGAGAATTATATTCTGCTGTTCAGGGATGAAGCATTTGTATTTCAAACTCACTTATACATTATACACCGCTTCAATCAGCTACCAAGAAATCTAATATTCAAGATTTTCCAAGTGCAGCACATACTGCTTGAGGTGATTTATCTTGTAAAGAATAACGGTGGACACCCAACCGTTACAAAATTTCTACTGTTCAAAAATACTCAATATCTTTACATAGCTGTGCAGTTTCATAATAATAAGGATAGAATAAGGCTATATAAGAATAAGGCATTATAATTAGGATAGAATATGTATCGCTATATAATATGTACAACAAATGCAGAGAACGTCCTTAATATGAATATGTAATCAACAAAAGAAAAAATTGCAACGGACGTTTATGTAAAAATATGATCGCTTTAATCTAGATCCAACGACCTCTATAGATATTCCATTTCCAATATCTTACATTAAACTCAAATGAATTTCCCGCGTCAACCTCGTCTTCGTTTCAGTATATCGATATGTACGCCGGACTAATCGTCTCGATCCTAAGCACGATTGTTCGCCATGTCTTCAGTGACTGACTTACCGTTGAGGAGGTTTCACGTGAATTGCGTATTAATAATGCGAATTTGTTCGGTCCTACGAAGAGTAAATGAGTGTGTCGTAAGCTCATATCTTTCTCAGTGCTTGGATTTCGGCTGTTTTTGGACGGACGAAGTAGCTCGTTGCCTCTAACGAGATATAACGTGCGACAAAGGACTCGGTGAGAGGAACTTCTATTTGGAGGTAGGTAATTGTTAGCATTACGTATCTATTTTTATTTTATCTACATTATCCATTCCCTGGACGCTTTGGTATCTACGTCGTGGGCGCAAAAGAATAAAATACCGATTGCTTGAGACTGGGAGAGGAACAGGTGGCAGAACATAATTTTAAAGGCAAAGGAAATTATCAGAAGGCATCCTCTCTAAACGTTTCCCTCCAAAATCATGTCCATCGCACCCCATGACCCCTTATCGGTAATGGCGAAACAGAAATGCACTTTCGTGTAAATGGTTCTTGAATACGTGATGAAATACGATAAATGCGTGGTAGAATATGTTAATTTCCAATGCATCATTATAATTATTTTCATTAATTGATATCGATTAGTTAATTATTAGAAATCAAATCAAGGTTTATTTTTCTCATTCGACGACCGTAAAGACGAGAAGATGAGGAATTATAATTTACGTGAAGAAAATAGAATCAGGAAAAATTATTTAAGGATTGGCTAGGTAATAGGTTTTCGATAAAATATTTTACAATTTAACCGTTTCATTGTATGCGTAGTTGTATTTTGGAGGGAAAAGATTAGGTTTCCACCAATGAGAACGCAGGATTTGCCGCCGAAAATCAACAATAGGAGGAAAGCAGTTCAGTTCGTGCGGAGATTTCATCGGGGGAGGTTCAGAGTGACCATCACGTCGGTGGATATTGAATCCAGACTGAAGTGTACGAGTCATCTGGCGAGGAGGACGCATGGATTGTTATCTAGCACAGATAACTGGTGGTACAAGAGATCCACTGCCATCGGGAATCGGATTGGATTCAGAGATTAGCGGTTCGAGTAATACCGCAGTGGTGGGAAACAGTCTTTTTTGTACACTATGCTGTAAGCGAATTTATGTTAGGATATGTACTTTCTTTTATGCTCGTTTGCTCCCTTTGCTAACGTTATTTTATGTAGGTGATTTATCATAAGTGAACGATATCTATTTTCTTTAGTGAATGTTTTATTTTATGATGACTTGGTATACTTTGATAAGGTTCTTTATGATGATTAGGTATAATGTTATGTGTAGGCATTATATGATGAGTAGTATTATGTTATGATAGGGATTGACTGCGCGCGGTCACTCTTGTTCTGGGGCTCGTTATTGTCGGTGTTGTTCTTCGTCTTGGTCTTGTTTTCTGAGTATGTCGTTGGTGTTGTTTTTGGAATTGTTTGTGTAAGAGGCAATCAGTAGTATGTGTTTTCCTATGCATGTATGTGTGTGTGATGTCGCGCGCGCGCTTCACTTTTTTGTTGCTATGCAATGATATACTAATGATATTTTTTTACAGGCACATAATGATCTTTCTTTCAGGTACTCATGAAATATTGTTGTTTTCTTGTTAGTATATTTCCTTTACTGTCGGATGTTTCGTAATCATGTTGCGATTTTTTTCAGAGGTGTTTTTAATGGTAGGTACCAGTTTCATAGTTCTCTGCACGTATTATAAGATTTTGAATCCTTTTTAACATAGTATTCTTTTCAGGTATCACGATAGGGTCTGTTGTTACATCCTTGGGAGATGAGAGGAGCCAAAAAGTTCAAGTCTAGGATCACCCTCAGGCGGTGGGAAACCCGGGAGCAGTTCCTACGGTTCATGTGATATTTTTGTTGCTTTTGATGGTACATTTCGCTTTCTGTGTTGTTGTTTCATAATCATGTTGCAATTTTTTTCAGAGGTGTATTTAATGGTAGGTATCAGTTTCATAGTTCTATGCTTGAATTATAAGAATTCGAATCCCTTTTAACATGGTAATCTTTTCAGGTATCATGAAAGGGTCTGTTGTTACATCCTTGGGAGATGAGAGGAGCCAAAAAGTCCAAGTCTAGGATCAACCTCAGGCGGTGGGAATCCCGGGAGCAGTTCCTGCGGCTCATGTGATATTTTTATTTTTGGTGTCTACGCTTCTGATACGTAGTGTTGCAATTGTTTGTTACATGGTATTTATATGAAATCAGGTTGTCTGAAGTCCAAGTTTATGATTACGCTCACGCTGTGTGTAACCATGAAACGGCATCTAAAATTGTTAAGCTAGTGTTCCATGTGTATGTTACATGTTATTTACATCAAATCAGTTTGTCCATTGTTTTGATCATGCATTTAATTTGTAAAAGCATTCATTTTTATGGATTGGGTTGTCAATAATTTTAATAACAAGGCCTTGTTTGGTAGTTTAACTTTCTATCATTGCAACTGATGTACAGAACTGGAATGGCGCCCATGCTTTTGTGTGTGTGTGTGAGTGTGTTACGAGTGCTTGTGAATGCGGAGTATACTCCTGTGTGAATGTTTATTTTTGCGGTTCCGAATTATTAGTAGTAGAATTTTGGTAGTTACTAACTAACTGGTGGTGGTAGAATTGTGTGTGCTGAGAGTATGGGTTCCATTCCAAACTGTGCATTTCAAGCAAATTAAGCTTCTCATTTCATCACAGTTATTTTGATCAGAGTTTATATTGGGTTTTTGCATGTATTGATTGAGTTTTGTATTCGCTGGATGTAAATCTCCTCCAGATACTGGATTTCATTGTAAACATTTATATATTTTGTAGCTGTTTATAGCTTATTTGATGCAATGAACCAAGGAGGTTTTACCCCCTTGTTTTCCTCCTTGAATAAATTGAATTTTTTTGAAAGATGATTTGTGTGTTTCTTGAACCCTCATTGTTATTTTGACGAATTGCTTCAGTTCAAAAAAGGAGTCTTTGGAATTTGCCACTCATGATTTCTAAGTTTAATTCAATTATTGTGCTAATTTTATCATTCCTGATCTGATAATCTACTTTAGTACGTTTCTACAAGTTGTAAATTTGCGAATACCGGGCATGAATGCTTCGCGTTTGGATGAGAAAATCTTGTATACTTGTAAGTTGTTTCTCACAGGAGTAAAATTAAAACTTCCCCTATAGAAAGAAATTATGATGAAAAAGACGATGGAAGACAGAGAAATGAAAATTTCAATTGATTCTGAACCTTGAATCGAATTTGCAATCGTACATAAACCTTTAGATTAGGGAACGCATTCCCTCCATCTAGTTTTCAATGGCCGTGAATCAAAAGCTGATATTTATATAACCGGTGCACAATTTGCACCACCCGTTACAAAAGATGGTTGCGCACCAGATAAATGATTTTTGGATAAAATACGGTAAATCTAAAGCTAAGGACAGGAGAGAACATAGTTTCCCAAATTAAAAGTAACTTTTTCAATTCTTTTAGAGAGACCGTGCTAGTTCATACATTCTCGTTTTATACACAGTAAATAATTCTAAAGACGGCCAATAAATAATCAAAAGAAAATTGATTTCAGCCTCTAGCATGGTATTTAAGAAAAACTAATTAAAAATCAAAAGATCTGCACAAACTTTAGTGTATGATGGCCGGTTTCCACCGGTTTTAGACCTCACGTTTTAATTCTAAATTATCTGCATAATTTACGATCAAAAATTTTACCTATCCTCAGCCAGTTTGCTAGATGCAATGCGAACCTGTTCACTTTAAAAAATTGATGCTTGTCATTGATGATTAGCAACTTTTGCAATTAGTGACGTTCTCTTCGAATATTCATCTGTGAGAGAGCTGGCGATTTTTCCAACGCCCACTTCTCGGATTGGAAAGGATTTGCAACTACGCAGGTTTTCAATGTGTAACATTTTTAATGGCTACAGCATGCAAGGCCAATTGCGTTTAACATCTGCACGATTTGTGCGCGATAAATCAATATTTCATTAGATTTTTACTGAATTGAAGCGTATTTTTGTTATTTTTTATGAGGATTAGCACGTTCAGATACCAAAACGTGTGCTACTTCGGGATATTCTAGTTCAATATCAGTTTTCGACCGATTTTGAACCCATTCTAGACATTATGTCGTAGATATTACTGTAGGAACCATATAACCGGAAGTTTGCATGCGATTCACCCGCTTCGTAGCAGATACTAGCCGCATTTTCACATAATATCGCGTTAAGAATGGAGGAATATTACGTTTCCTTGTTGAAAATCAGTATTTATCGGTATATTACGGAATATGAGCGATAGCGGAACATGTATCTATGCATATTTAGTTTCAACCATAGTGGAGTACGATTTGTGTGCGATAAATCAATATAACATTAGGTTTTTACTGAATTGAAGCCTATTTTTGTTATTTTTTATGAGGAATAGCACGCTCAGATACCAAAACGTGTGCTTCTTCGGCTTAACCTAGTTCAATATCAGTTTTCGACCGATTTTGAACCCATTCTAGACATTATTTCATGGATATTACTGTAGGAACCATATAAACAGAATTATGCAAGCGATTCATCCGCTTCGTAGCAGATACTAGCCGCATTTTCACATATTGATATCGCAATTCGAATGTAGGAATATTACGTTTCTTTGTTGAAAATCAGTTTTTATCGGTATATTACGGAATATGAGCGTTAGTGGAACATTTATTTATGCATATTTACGTTTAAACCATAGTGGATTATGATTTGTGCGCGATAAATTATTATTTTGTTAGGTTTTTAATGAGTTGAAGCCTATTTTTGTTATTTTTGATGAGGAATAGCACGCTAAAATCCCAAAACGTGTGCTTCCTCGGCATATTCTAGTTCAATATCAGTTTTCGACCGATTTTGAACCCATTCTAGACATTATGTCCTGGATATTACTGTAGGAACCTTATAACAGGAAGTTTTCATGCGATTCATCCGCTTCGTAGCAGATACTAGCAGCATATTCACATAATTGCGCGTTCAGAATGTAGGGATATTACGTTTCTTTGCTAAAAATCAGTATTTATCGGTATATTACGGAATATGAGCGATAGCGGAACATTTATTAATGCATATTTATGTTTGAATTATAGTGGAGTACGATTTGTGCATGATAAATCAGTATTTTATTAGGTTTTTACTGAATTGAAGGGCATTTTTGTTATATTTGATGAGAAATAGCACGCTAAGATCCCAAAACGTGTGCTTCTTCGGCTTATTCTAGTTCAATATCAGTTTTCGACCGATTTTGAACCCATTCTAGACATAATGTCCTGGATATTACTGTAGGAACCTTATAACAGGAAGTTTTCATGCGATTCACCCGCTTCGTAGCAGATACTAGCCGCATTTTCACATATTGATATCGCAATTCGAATGTAGGAATATTACGTTTCTTTGTTGAAAATCAGTTTTTATCGGTATATTACGGAATATGAGCGTTAGTGGAACATTTATTTATGCATATTTACGTTTAAACCATAGTGGATTATGATTTGTGCGCGATAAATTATTATTTTGTTAGGTTTTTAATGAGTTGAAACCTATTTTTGTTATTTTTGATGAGGAATAGCACGCTAAAATCCCAAAACGTGTGCTTCCTCGGCTTATTCTAGTTCAATATCAGTTTTCGACCGATTTTGAACCCATTCTAGACATTATGTCCTGGATATTACTGTAGGAACCTTATAACAGGAAGTTTTCATGCTATTCATCCGCTTCGTAGCAGATACTAGCAGCATATTCACATAATTGCGCGTTCAGAATGTAGGGATATTACGTTTCTTTGCTAAAAATCAGTATTTATCGGTATATTACGGAATATGAGCGATAGCGGAACATTTATTAATGCATATTTATGTTTGAATTATAGTGGAGTACGATTTGTGCATGATGAATCAGTATTTTATTAGGTTTTTACTGAATTGAAGGGCATTTTTGTTATATTTGATGAGAAATAGCACGCTAAGATCCCAAAACGTGTGCTTCTTCGGCTTATTCTAGTTCAATATCAGTTTTCGACCGATTTTGAACCCATTCTAGACATAATGTCCTGGATATTACTGTAGGAACCTTATAACAGGAAGTTTTCATGCGATTCATCCGCTTCGTAGCAGATAATAGCAGCATATTCACATAATTGCGCGTTCATAATGTAGGGATATTACGTTTCTTTGTTAAAAATCAGTATTTATCGGTATATATTACGGAATATGAGCGATAGCGGAACATTTATTAATGCATATTTACGTTTGAATTATAGTGGAGTACGATTTGTGCGCGAAAAATCAATATTTCATTAGGTTTAACTGAATTGAAGCCTATTTTTGTTATTTTTGATGTTGAATAGCACGCTAAGATCCCAAAACGTGTGCTTCTTCGGGTTATTCCAGTTCAATATCAGTTTTCGACCGATTTTGAACCATTTCTAGACATAATGTCGTGGATATTACTGTATGAGCCATACAACCGGAAGTATGCTTGCGATTCATCCGCTTCGTAGCAGATACTAGCCGCATTTTCACATATTGATATTGCGTTTCGAATGTAGGAATATTACGTTTCTTTGTAGAAAATCAGTTTTCATCGGTATATTACGGAATATGAGCGTTAGTGGAACATTTATTTATGCATATTTACGTTTAAACCATAGTGGATTATGATTTGTGCGCGATAAATTATTATTTTGTTAGGTTTTTAATGAGTTGAAGCCTATTTTTGTTATTTTTGATGAGGAATAGCACGCTAAAATCCCAAAACGTGTGCTTCCTCGGCATATTCTAGTTCAATATCAGTTTTCGACCGATTTTGAACCCATTCTAGACATTATGTCCTGGATATTACTGTAGGAACCTTATAACAGGAAGTTTTCATGCGATTCATCCGCTTCGTAGCAGATACTAGCAGCATATTCACATAATTGCGCGTTCAGAATGTAGGGATATTACGTTTCTTTGCTAAAAATCAGTATTTATCGGTATATTACGGAATATGAGCGATAGCGGAACATTTATTAATGCATATTTATGTTTGAATTATAGTGGAGTACGATTTGTGCGCGAAAAATCAATATTTCATTAGGTTTAACTGAATTGAAGCCTATTTTTGTTATTTTTGATGTTGAATAGCACGAATAGATCCCAAAACGTGTGCTTCTTCGGCTTATTCTAGTTCAATATCAGTTTTCGACCGATTTTGAACCCATTCTAGACATAATGTCCTGGATATTACTGTAGGAACCTTATAACAGGAAGTTTTCATGCGATTCATCCGCTTCGTAGCAGATAATAGCAGCATATTCACATAATAGCGCGTTAAGAATAAAGGAATATTACGTTTCTTTGATGAAATTAGTATTTATCGGTATATTACGGAATATGAGCGATAGCGGAACATGTATCTATGCATATTTAGTTTCAACCATAGTGGAGTACGATCTGTGTGCGATAAATCAATATAACATTAGGTTTTTACTGAATTGAAGCCTATTTTTGTTATTTTTTATGAGGAATAGCACGCTCAGATACCAAAACGTGTGCTTCTTCGGCTTAACCTAGTTCAATATCAGTTTTCGACCGATTTTGAACCCATTCTAGACATTATTTCATGGATATTACTGTAGGAACCATATAAACAGAATTATGCAAGCGATTCATCCGCTTCGTAGCAGATACTAGCCGCATTTTCACATATTGATATCGCAATTCGAATGTAGGAATATTACGTTTCTTTGTTGAAAATCAGTTTTTATCGGTATATTACGGAATATGAGCGTTAGTGGAACATTTATTTATGCATATTTACGTTTAAACCATAGTGGATTATGATTTGTGCGCGATAAATTATTATTTTGTTAGGTTTTTAATGAGTTGAAGCCTATTTTTGTTATTTTTGATGAGGAATAGCACGCTAAAATCCCAAAACGTGTGCTTCCTCGGCATATTCTAGTTCAATATCAGTTTTCGACCGATTTTGAACCCATTCTAGACATTATGTCCTGGATATTACTGTAAGAACCTTATAACAGGAAGTTTTCATGCGATTCATCCGCTTCGTAGCAGATACTAGCAGCATATTCACATAATTGCGCGTTCAGAATGTAGGGATATTACGTTTCTTTGCTAAAAATCAGTATTTATCGGTATATTACGGAATATGAGCGATAGCGGAACATTTATTAATGCATATTTATGTTTGAATTATAGTGGAGTACGATTTGTGCATGATAAATCAGTATTTTATTAGGTTTTTACTGAATTGAAGGGCATTTTTGTTATATTTGATGAGAAATAGCACGCTAAGATCCCAAAACGTGTGCTTCTTCGGCTTAACCTAGTTCAATATCAGTTTTCGACCGATTTTGAACCCATTCTAGACATAATGTCCTGGATATTACTGTAGGAACCTTATAACAGGAAGTTTTCATGCGATTCACCCGCTTCGTAGCAGATACTAGCCGCATTTTCACATATTGATATCGCAATTCGAATGTAGGAATATTACGTTTCTTTGTTGAAAATCAGTTTTTATCGGTATATTACGGAATATGAGCGTTAGTGGAACATTTATTTATGCATATTTACGTTTAAACCATAGTGGATTATGATTTGTGCGCGATAAATTATTATTTTGTTAGGTTTTTAATGAGTTGAAACCTATTTTTGTTATTTTTGATGAGGAATAGCACGCTAAAATCCCAAAACGTGTGCTTCCTCGGCTTATTCTAGTTCAATATCAGTTTTCGACCGATTTTGAACCCATTCTAGACATTATGTCCTGGATATTACTGTAGGAACCTTATAACAGGAAGTTTTCATGCTATTCATCCGCTTCGTAGCAGATACTAGCAGCATATTCACATAATTGCGCGTTCAGAATGTAGGGATATTACGTTTCTTTGCTAAAAATCAGTATTTATCGGTATATTACGGAATATGAGCGATAGCGGAACATTTATTAATGCATATTTATGTTTGAATTATAGTGGAGTACGATTTGTGCATGATGAATCAGTATTTTATTAGGTTTTTACTGAATTGAAGGGCATTTTTGTTATATTTGATGAGAAATAGCACGCTAAGATCCCAAAACGTGTGCTTCTTCGGCTTATTCTAGTTCAATATCAGTTTTCGACCGATTTTGAACCCATTCTAGACATAATGTCCTGGATATTACTGTAGGAACCTTATAACAGGAAGTTTTCATGCGATTCATCCGCTTCGTAGCAGATAATAGCAGCATATTCACATAATTGCGCGTTCATAATGTAGGGATATTACGTTTCTTTGTTAAAAATCAGTATTTATCGGTATATATTACGGAATATGAGCGATAGCGGAACATTTATTAATGCATATTTACGTTTGAATTATAGTGGAGTACGATTTGTGCGCGAAAAATCAATATTTCATTAGGTTTAACTGAATTGAAGCCTTTTTTTGTTATTTTTGATGTTGAATAGCACGCTAAGATCCCAAAACGTGTGCTTCTTCGGGTTATTCCAGTTCAATATCAGTTTTCGACCGATTTTGAACCATTTCTAGACATAATGTCGTGGATATTACTGTATGAGCCATACAACCGGAAGTATGCTTGCGATTCATCCGCTTCGTAGCAGATACTAGCCGCATTTTCACATATTGATATTGCGTTTCGAATGTAGGAATATTACGTTTCTTTGTAGAAAATCAGTTTTCATCGGTATATTACGGAATATGAGCGTTAGTGGAACATTTATTTATGCATATTTACGTTTAAACCATAGTGGATTATGATTTGTGCGCGATAAATTATTATTTTGTTAGGTTTTTAATGAGTTGAAGCCTATTTTTGTTATTTTTGATGAGGAATAGCACGCTAAAATCCCAAAACGTGTGCTTCCTCGGCATATTCTAGTTCAATATCAGTTTTCGACCGATTTTGAACCCATTCTAGACATTATGTCCTGGATATTACTGTAGGAACCTTATAACAGGAAGTTTTCATGCGATTCATCCGCTTCGTAGCAGATACTAGCAGCATATTCACATAATTGCGCGTTCAGAATGTAGGGATATTACGTTTCTTTGCTAAAAATCAGTATTTATCGGTATATTACGGAATATGAGCGATAGCGGAACATTTATTAATGCATATTTATGTTTGAATTATAGTGGAGTACGATTTGTGCGCGAAAAATCAATATTTCATTAGGTTTAACTGAATTGAAGCCTATTTTTGTTATTTTTGATGTTGAATAGCACGAATAGATCCCAAAACGTGTGCTTCTTCGGCTTATTCTAGTTCAATATCAGTTTTCGACCGATTTTGAACCCATTCTAGACATAATGTCCTGGATATTACTGTAGGAACCTTATAACAGGAAGTTTTCATGCGATTCATCCGCTTCGTAGCAGATAATAGCAGCATATTCACATAATAGCGCGTTAAGAATAAAGGAATATTACGTTTCTTTGATGAAATTAGTATTTATCGGTATATTACGGAATATGAGCGATGGCAGTACATTTATTTATGAAATTCACGTTCCAACCATAGTGGAGTACGATTTGTGCGCGATAAATCAATATTTCATTAGGTTTTTACTGAATTTAAGCCTATTTTTGTTATTTTTGATGAGGAATAGCACGCTAAGATCCCAAAACGTGTGCTTCCTCGGCTTATTCTAGTTCAATATCAGTTTTCGACCGATTTTGAACCCATTCTAGACATAATGTCCTGGATATTGCTGTAGGAACCTTATAACAGGAAGTTTTCATGCGATTCATCCGCTTCGTAGCAGATACTAGCAGCATATTCACATAATTGCGCGTTCAGAATGTAGGGATATTACGTTTCTTTGTTAAAAATCAGTATTTATCGGTATATATTGCGGAATATGAGCGATAGCGGAACATTTATTAATGCATATTTACGTTTGAATTATAGTGGAGTACGATTTGTGTGCGAAAAATCAATATTTCATTAGGTTTAACTGAATTGAAGCCTATTTTTGTTATTTTTGATGTTGAATAGCACGCTTAGATCCCAAAACGTGTGCTTCTTCGGGTTATTCCAGTTCAATATCAGTTTTCGACCGATTTTGAACCATTTCTAGACATAATGTCGTGGATATTACTGTATGAGCCATACAACCGGAAGTTTTCATGCGATTCATCCGCTTCGTAGCAGATACTTGCCACATATTCACATAATTGCGCGTTCAGAATGTAGGGATATTACGTTTCTTTGTTAAAAATCAGTATTTATCGGTATATTACGGAATATGAGCGATAGCGGAACATTTATTAATGCATATTTACGTTTGAATTATAGTGGAGTGCGATTTGTGCATGATAAATCAGTATTTTATTAGGTTTTTACTGAATTGAAGGGCATTTTTGTTATTTTTTATGAGGAATAGCACGCTAAGATCCCAAAACGTGTGCTTCTTCGGCTTATTCTAGTTGAATATACGTTTTCGACCGATTTTGAACCCATTCTAGACATTATGTCGTGGATATAACTGTAAGAACCATATAACCGGAAGTTTGCGTGCGATTCATCCGCTTCGTAGCAGATACTAGCAGCATATTCACATAATTGCGCGTTCAGAATGTAGGGATATTACGTTTCTTTGTTGAAAATCAGTATTTATCGGTATATTACGGAATATGAGCGTTAGCGGAACATTTATTAATGCATATTTACCTTTGAATTATAGTGGAGTACGATTTGTTCGCGAAAAATCAATATTTCATTAGGTTCAACTGAATTGAAGCCTATTTTTGTTATTTTTGATGTTGAATAGCACGCTTAGATACCGAAACGTGTGCTTCTTCGGCTTATTCTAGTTCAATATCAGTTTTCGACCGATTTTGAACCCATTCTAGACATAATGTCCTGGATATTACTGTAGGAACCTTATAACAGGAAGTTTTCATGCGATTCATCCGCTTCGTAGCAGATAATAGCAGCATATTCACATAATAGCGCGTAAATAATAAAGGAATATTACGTTTCTTTGTTGAAATCAGTATTTATCGGTATATTACGGAATATGAGCGATAGCGGAACATTTATAAATGCATATTTACGTTTGAATTATAGTGGAGTACAATTTGTGCGCGAAAAATCAATATTTCATTAGGTTTAACTGAAGTGAAGCCTATTTTTATTATTTTTGATGTTGAATAGTACGCTTCAATCCCAAAACGTGTGCTTCTTCGGGTTATTCCAGTTCAATATCAGTTTTCGACCGATTTTGAACCCATTCTAGACATAATGTCATGGATATTACTGTACGAACCATAAAACCGGAAGTATGCTTGCGATTCATCCGCTTCGTAGCAGATACTTGCCGCATTTTCGCGTCTTATCGCGTTAAGAATGTAGGAATATATCGTTTCTTTGTTGAAAATCAGTTTTTATCGGTATTTTACGGAATATGAGCGATGGCAGTACATTTATTTATGAAATTCACGTTTCCACCAAAGTGTAGTAGGATTTGTGCGCGATAAATCAATATTTCATTATGTTTTTACTGAATTGAAGCGTATTTTTGTTATTTTTGATGAGCAATATCACGCTAAGATCCCAAAACGTGTGCTTCTTCGGGTTATTCTAGTTCAATATCAGTTTTCGACCGATTTTAAACCCATTCTAGTCATTATGTCGTGGATATATTTGTAAGAACCATAAAACCGGAAGTTTGTGTGCGATTCATCCGCTTCGTAGCAGATACTAGCCGAATATTTACGTCTTATCGCGTTTAGAATGTAGGAATATATCGTTTCTTTGTTGAAAAGCAGTATTTATCTTTATATTGCGGAATATGAGCGATAGCGGAACATTTATTTATGCATATTCACGTTTCAATTATAGTGGAGTACGATTTGTTCGCGAAAAATCAATATTTCATTAGGTTTTTACTGAATTGAAGCCTATTTTTGTTATTTTTGATGAGGAATAGCACGCTTAGATCCCGAAACGTGTGCTTCTTCGGCTAATTCTAGTTCAATATCAGTTTTCGACCGATTTTGAACCCATTCTAGACATAATGTCCTGGATATTACTGTAGGAACCTTATAACAGGAAGTTTTCATGCGATTCATCCGCTTCAAAGCAGATAATAGCAGCATATTCACATAATAGCGCGTTAAGAATAAAAGAATATTACGTTTCTTTGTTGAAATCAGCATTTATCGGTATATTACGGAATATGAGCGATGGCAGTACATTTATTTAAGAAATTCACGTTTCCACCATAGTGGAGTAAGATTTTTGCGCGATAAATCAATATTTCATTAGGTTTTTACTGAATTTAAGCCTATTTTTGTTATTTTTGATGAGGAATAGCACGCTAAGATCCCAAAACGTGTGCTTCTTCGGGTTATTCTAGTTCAATATACGTTTTCGACCGATTTTGAACCCATTCTAGACATTATGTCGTGGATATAACTGTAAGAACCATATAACCGGAAGTTTGCGTGCGATTCATCCGCATCGTAGCAGGTACTAGCCGTTTTCTAACGTATTATCGTGTTTAGAGTTTAGGGATATTACGTTTTTTTGATGAAAACCAGCATTTATCGGTATATTACGGAACATGAGCGATAGCGGAACATTTATCCATGTATATTCACGTCTCAACCATGGTGGAGTACGATTTGTGCATGATAAATCAGTATTTTATTAGGTTTTTACTGAATTGAAGGGCATTTTTGTTATATTTGATGTGAAATAGCACGCTAAGATCCCAAACGTGTGCTTCTTCGGCTTATTCTAGTTTAATATCAGTTTTCGACCGATTTTGAACCCATTCTAGACATAATGTCCTGGATTTTACTGTAGGAACCTTATAACAGGAAGTTTTCATGCTATTCATCCGCTTCGTAGCAGATACTAGCAGCATATTCACATAATTGCGCGTTCATAATGTAGGGATATTACGTTTCTTTGTTAAAAATCAGTATTTATCGGTATATATTACGGAATATGAGCGATAGCGGAACATTTATTAATGCATATTTACGTTTGAATTATAGTGGAGTACGATTTGTGCGCGAAAAATCAATATTTCATTAGGTTTAACTGAATTGAAGCCTATTTTTGTTATTTTTGATGTTGAATAGCACGCTAAGATCCCAAAACGTGTGCTTCTTCGGGTTATTCCAGTTCAATATCAGTTTTCGACCGATTTTGAACCATTTCTAGACATAATGTCGTGGATATTACTGTATGAGCCATACAACCGGAAGTATGCTTGCGATTCATCCGCTTCGTAGCAGATACTAGCCGCATTTTCACATATTGATATTGCGTTTCGAATGTAGGAATATTACGTTTCTTTGTAGAAAATCAGTTTTCATCGGTATATTACGGAATATGAGCGTTAGTGGAACATTTATTTATGCATATTTACGTTAAAACCATAGTAAATTATGATTTGTGCGCGATAAATTATTATTTTGTTAGGTTTTTAATGAGTTGAAGCCTATTTTTGTTATTTTTGATGAGGAATAGCACGCTAAAATCCCAAAACGTGTGCTTCCTCGGCTTATTCTAGTTCAATATCAGTTTTCGACCGATTTTGAACCCATTCTAGACATTATGTCCTGGATATTACTGTAGGAACCTTATAACAGGAAGTTTTCATGCGATTCATCCGCTTCGTAGCAGATAATAGCAGCATATTCACATAATAGCGCGTTAAGAATAAAGGAATATTACGTTTCTTTGATGAAATTAGTATTTATCGGTATATTACGGAATATGAGCGATGGCAGTACATTTATTTATGAAATTCACGTTCCAACCATAGTGGAGTAAGATTTTTGCGCGATAAATCAATATTTCATTAGGTTTTTACTGAATTTAAGCCTATTTTTGTTATTTTTGATGAGGAATAGCACGCTAAGATCCCAAAACATGTGCTTCCTCGGCTTATTCTAGTTCAATATCAGTTTTCGACCGATTTTGAACCCATTCTAGACATAATGTCCTGGATATTGCTGTAGGAACCTTATTACAGGAAGTTTTCATGCGATTCATCCGCTTCGTAGCAGATACTAGCAGCATATTCACATAATTGCGCGTTCAGAATGTAGGGATATTACGTTTCTTTGTTAAAAATCAGTATTTATCGGTATATATTACGGAATATGAGCGATAGCGGAACATTTATTAATGAAATTCACGTTTCCACCATAGTGGAGTAAGATTTTTGCGCGATAAATCAATATTTCATTAGGTTTTTACTGAATTTAAGCCTATTTTTGTTATTTTTGATGAGGAATAGCACGCTAAGATCCCAAAACGTGTGTTTCCTCGGCTTATTCTAGTTCAATATAAGTTTTCGACCGATTTTGAACCCATTCTAGACATAATGTCCTGGATATTACTATAGGAACCTTATAACAGGAAGTTTTCATGCGATTCATCCGCTTCGTAGCAGATAATAGCAGCATATTCACATAATAGCGCGTTAAGAATAAAGGAATATTACGTTTCTTTGATGAAATTAGTATTTATCGGTATATTACGGAATATGAGCGATGGCAGTACATTTATTTATGAAATTCACGTTCCAACCATAGTGGAGTAAGATTTTTGCGCGAAAAATCAATATTTCATTAGGTTTTTACTGAATTTAAGCCTATTTTTGTTATTTTTGATGAGGAATAGCACGCTAAGATCCCAAAACGTGTGCTTCCTCCGCTTATTCTAGTTCAATATCAGTTTTCGACCGATTTTGAACCCATTCTAGACATAATGTCCTGGATATTGCTGTAGGAACCTTATAACAGGAAGTTTTCATGCGATTCATCCGCTTCGTAGCAGATACTAGCAGCATATTCACATAATTGCGCGTTCAGAATGTAGGGATATTACGTTTCTTTGTTAAAAATCAGTATTTATCGGTATATATTGCGGAATATGAGCGATAGCGGAACATTTATTAATGCATATTTACGTTTGAATTATAGTGGAGTACGATTTGTGCGCGAAAAATCAATATTTCATTAGGTTTAACTGAATTGAAGCCTATTTTTGTTATTTTTGATGTTGAATAGCACGCTTAGATCCCAAAACGTGTGCTTCTTCGGGTTATTCCAGTTCAATATCAGTTTTCGACCGATTTTGAACCATTTCTAGACATAATGTCGTGGATATTACTGTATGAGCCATACAACCGGAAGTTTTCATGCGATTCATCCGCTTCGTAGCAGATACTTGCCGCATATTCACATAATTGCGCGTTCAGAATGTAGGGATATTACGTTTCTTTGTTAAAAATCAGTATTTATCGGTATATTACGGAATATGAGCGATAGCGGAACATTTATTAATGCATATTTACGTTTGAATTATAGTGGAGTGCGATTTGTGCATGATAAATCAGTATTTTATTAGGTTTTTACTGAATTGAAGGGCATTTTTGTTATTTTTTATGAGGAATAGCACGCTAAGATCCCAAAACGTGTGCTTCTTCGGCTTAACCTAGTTGAATATACGTTTTCGACCGATTTTGAACCCATTCTAGACATTATGTCGTGGATATAACTGTAAGAACCATATAACCGGAAGTTTGCGTGCGATTCATCCGCTTCGTAGCAGATACTAGCAGCATATTCACATAATTGCGCGTTCAGAATGTAGGGATATTACGTTTCTTTGTAGAAATCAGTATTTATCGGTATATTACGGAATATGAGCGATAGCGGAACATTTATAAATGCATATTTACGTTTGAATTATAGTGGAGTACAATTTGTGCGCGAAAAATCAATATTTCATTAGGTTTAACTGAATTGAAGCCTATTTTTATTATTTTTGATGTTGAATAGTACGCTTAAATCCCAAAACGTGTGCTTCTTCGGGTTATTCCAGTTCAATATCAGTTTTCGACCGATTTTGAACCCATTCTAGACATAATGTCATGGATATTACTGTACGAACCATAAAACCGGAAGTATGCTTGCGATTCATCCGCTTCGTAGCAGATACTTGCCGCATTTTCGCGTCTTATCGCGTTAAGAATGTAGGAATATATCGTTTCTTTGTTGAAAATCAGTTTTTATCGGTATTTTACGGAATATGAGCGATGGCAGTACATTTATTTATGAAATTCACGTTTCCACCAAAGTGTAGTAGGATTTGTGCGCGATAAATCAATATTTCATTATGTTTTTACTGAATTGAAGCGTATTTTTGTTATTTTTGATGAGCAATAGCACGCTAAGATCCCAAAACGTGTGCTTCTTCGGGTTATTCTAGTTCAATATCAGTTTTCGACCGATTTTAAACCCATTCTAGTCATTATGTCGTGGATATATTTGTAAGAACCATAAAACCGGAAGTTTGTGTGCGATTCATCCGCTTCGTAGCAGATACTAGCCGAATATTTACGTCTTATCGCGTTTAGAATGTAGGAATATATCGTTTCTTTGTTGAAAATCAGTATTTATCTTTATATTGCGGAATATGAGCGATAGCGGAACATTTATTTATGCATATTCACGTTTCAATTATAGTGGAGTACGATTTGTTCGCGAAAAATCAATATTTCATTAGGTTTTTACTGAATTGAAGCCTATTTTTGTTATTTTTGATGAGGAATAGCACGCTTAGATCCCGAAACGTGTGCTTCTTCGGCTAATTCTAGTTCAATATCAGTTTTCGACCGATTTTGAACCCATTCTAGACATAATGTCCTGGATATTACTGCAGGGACCTTATAACAGGAAGTTTTCATGCGATTCATCCGCTTCGTAGCAGATAATAGCAGCATATTCACATAATAGCGCGTTAAGAATAAAAGAATATTACGTTTCTTTGTTGAAATCAGCATTTATCGGTATATTACGGAATATGAGCGATGGCAGTACATTTATTTATGAAATTCACGTTTCCACCATAGTGGAGTAAGATTTTTGCGCGATAAATCAATATTTCATTAGGTTTTTACTGAATTTAAGCCTATTTTTGTTATTTTTGATGAGGAATAGCACGCTAAGATCCCAAAACGTGTGCTTCCTCGGCTTATTCTAGTTCAATTACAGTTTTCGACCGATTTTGTACCCATTCTAGACATTATGTCCTGGATATTACAGAAGGGAACCTTATAACAGGAAGTTTTCATGCGATTCATCCGCTTCGTAGCAGATAATAGCAGCATATTCACATAATAGCGCGTTCAGAATGTAGGGATATTACGTTTGTTTGTTGAAAATCAGCATTTATCGGTATATTACGGAATATGAGCGATAGCGGAACATTTATCCATGTATATTCACGTCTCAACTATGGTGGAGTACGATTTGTGCATGATAAATCAGTATTTTATTAGGTTTTTACTGAATTGAAGGGCATTTTTTTTATATTTGATGAGAAATAGCACGCTAAGATCCCAAAACGTGTGCTTCTTCGGCTTATTCTAGTTCAATATCAGTTTTCGACCGATTTTGAACCCATTCTAGACATAATGTCCTGGATATTACTGTAAGAACCTTATAACAGGAAGTTTTCATTCGATTCATCCGCTTCGTAGCAGATACTAGCAGCATATTCACATAATTGCGCGTTCAGAATGTAGGGATATTACGTTTGTTTCTTGAAAATCAGTATTTATCGTTATATTGCGGAATATGAGCGATAGCGGAACATTTTTTATGCATATTCACGTTTCAATTATAGTGGAGTACGATTTTGCGCGATATATCAATATTTCATTAGGTTTTTACTGAATTGAAGCCTTTTTTTGTTATTTTTGATGAGGAATAGCACGCTAAGATCCCAAAACGTGTGCTTCTTCGGGTTATTCTAGTTCAATATAAGTTTTCGACCGATTTTGAACCCATTCTAGACATAATGTCCTTGATATTACTGTAGAAACCTTATAACAGGAAGTTTTCATGCGATTCATCCGCTTCGTAGCAGATACTAGCAGCATATTCACATAATTGCGCGTTCAGAATGTAGGGATATTACGTTTGTTTCTTGAAAATCAGTATTTATCGGTATATTACGGAATATGAGCGATAGCGGAACATTTATTTATGCATATTCACGTTTCAATTATAGTGGAGTACGATTTGTGCGCGAAAAATCAATATTTCATTAGGTTCAACTGAATTGAAGCCTATTTTTGTTATTTTTGATGAGGAATAGCACGCTAAGATCCCAAAACGTGTGCTTCTTCGGGTTATTCTAGTTCAATATAAGTTTTCGACCGATTTTGAACCCATTCTAGACATAATGTCCTGGATATTACTGTAGAAACCTTATAACAGGAAGTTTTCATGCGATTCATCCGCTTCGTAGCAGATAATAGCAGCATATTCACATAATAGCGCGTTAAGAACAAAGGAATATTACGTTTCTTTGTTGAAAACCAGCATTTATCGGTATATTACGGAATATGAGCGATAGCGGAATATTTATCCATGTATATTCACGTCTCAACTATGGTGGAGTACGATTTGTGCATGATAAATCAGTATTTTATTAGGTTTTTACTGAATTGAAGGGCATTTTTGTTATATTTGATGAGAAATAGCACGCTAAGATCCCAAAACGTGTGCTTCTTCGGCTTATTCTAGTTCAATTTCAGTTTTCGACCGATTTTGAACCCATTCTAGACATAATGTCCTGGATATTACTGTAAGAACCTTATAACAGGAAGTTTTCATGCGATTAATCCGCTTCGTAGCAGATACTAGCAGCATATTCACATAATTGCGCGTTCAGAATGTAGGGATATTACGTTTGTTTCTTGAAAATCAGTATTTATCGGTATATTACGGAATATGAGCGATAGCGGAACATTTATTTATGCATATTTACGTTTCAATTATAGTGGAGTACGATTTGTGCGCGAAAAATCAATATTTCATTAGGTTCAACTGAATTGAAGCCTATTTTTGTTATTTTTGATGAGGAATAGCACGCTAAGATCCCAAAACGTGTGCTTCTTCGGGTTATTCTAGTTCAATATCAGTTTTCGACCGATTTTGTACCCATTCTAGACATTATGTCGTGGATATTACTGTAGGACGCATATAACCAGAAGTTTGCATGCGATTCATCCGCTTCGTAGCAGATACTTGCCGCATTTTCGCGTCTTATCGCGTTAAGAATGTAGGAATATTACATTTCTTTGTTGAACATCAGTTTTTATCGGTATATTACGGAATATGAGCGATAGCAGTACATTTATTTATGCATATTCATGTTTTCACCGTAGTGGAGTACGATTTGTGCGTGATAAATCAATATTTCATTAGGTTTAACTGAATTGAAGCCTATTTTTGTTATTCTTGATGAGCAAAAGCACGCTTAGATCCCAAAACGTGTGCTTCTTCGGGTTATTCTAGTTCAATATACGTTTTCGACCGATTTTGAACCCAATCTAGACATTATGTCGTGGATATAACTGTAAGAACCATATAACCGGAAGTTTGCGTGCGATTCATCCGCTTCGTAGCAGATACTAGCCGTTTTCTAACGTATTATCGTGTTTAGAGTTTAGGGATATTACGTTTCTTTGTTGAAAACCAGCATTTATCGGTATATTACGGAATATGAGCGATAGCGGAACATTTATTAATGCATTTTTACGTTTGAATTATAGTGGAGTACGATTTGTGCGCGAAAAATCAATATTTCATTAGGTTTAACTGAATTGAAGCCTATTTTTGTTATTTTTGATGTTGAATAGCACGCTTCGATCCCAAAACGTGTGCTTCTTCGGGTTATTCCAGTTCAATATCAGTTTTCGACCGATTTTGAACCCAGTCTAGACATAATGTCATGGATATTACTGTATGAACCATTCAACCGGAAGTATGCTTGCGATTCATCCGCTTCGTAGCAGATACTTGCCGCATTTTCGCGTCTTATCGCGTTAAGAATGTAGGAATATATCTTTTCTTTGTTGAAAATCAGTATTTATCTTTATATTGCGGAATATGAGCGATAGCGGAACATTTATTTATGCATATTCACGTTTCAATTATAGTGGAGTACGATTTGTTCGCGAAAAATCAATATTTTATTAGGTTTTTACTGAATTGAAGCCTATTTTTGTTATTTTTGATGAGGAATAGCACGCTTAGATCCCGAAACGTGTGCTTCTTCGGCTTATTCTAGTTCAATATCAGTTTTCGACCGATTTTGAACCCATTCTAGACATAATGTCCTGGATATTACTGTAGGAACCTTATAACAGGAAGTTTTCATGCGATTCATCCGCTTCGTAGCAGATAATAGCAGCATATTCACATAATAGCGCGTTAAGAATAAAAGAATATTACGTTTCTTTGTTGAAATCAGTATTTATCGGTATATTACGGAATATGAGCGATGGCAGTACATTTATTTATGAAATTCACGTTTCCACCATAGTGGAGTAAGATTTTTGCGCGATAAATCAATATTTCATTAGGTTTTTACTGAAATTAAGCCTATTTTTGTTATTTTTGATGAGGAATAGCACGCTAAGATCCCAAAACGTGTGCTTCTTCGGCTTATTCTAGTTCAATATCAGATTTCGACCGATTTTGAACCCATTCTAGACATAATGTCGTGGATATTACTGTATGAACCATATAACCGGAAGTTTGCATGCGATTCATCCGCTTCGTAGCAGATACTTGCCGCATTTTCGCGTCTTATCGCGTTAAGAATGTAGGAATATATCGTTTCTTTGTTGAAAATCAGTTTTTATCGGTATATTACGGAATATGAGCGATAGCGGAACATTTATTAATGCATATTTACGTTTGAATTATAGTGGAGTACGATTTGTGCGCGAAAAATCAATATTTCATTAGGTTTAACTGAATTGAAGCCTATTTTTGTTATTTTTGATGAGCAATAGCACGCTAAGATCCCAAAACGTGTGCTTCTTCGGGTTATTCTAGTTCAATATACGTTTTCGACCGATTTTGAACCCATTCTAGACATTATGTCGTGGATATAACTGTAAAAACCATATAACCGGAAGTTTACGTGAGATTCATCCGCTTCGTAGCAGATACTAGCCGTTTTCTAACGTATTATCGTGTTTAGAGTTTAGGTATATTACGTTTCTTTGTTGAAAACCAGCATTTATCGGTATTTTACGGAATATGAGCGATAGCGGAACATTTATCCATGTATATTCACGTCTCAACTATGGTGGAGTACGATTTGTGCATGATAAATCAGTATTTTATTAGTTTTTTACTGAATTGAAGGGCATTTTTGTTAAATTTGATGAGAAATAGCACGCTAAGATCCCAAAACGTGTGCTTCTTCGGCTTATTCTAGTTCAATATCAGTTTTCGACCGATTTTGAACCCATTCTAGACATAATGTCCTGGATATTACTGTAGGAACCTTATAACAGGAAGTTTTCATGCGATTCATCCGCTTCGTAGCAGATACTAGCAGCATATTCACATAATTGCGCGTTCAGAATGTAGGGATATTACGTTTGTTTGTTGAAAATCAGTATTTATCGGTATATTACGGAATATGAGCGATAGCGGAACATTTATTAATGCATATTTACGTTTGAATTATAGTGGAGTACGATTTGTGCGCGAAAAATTAATATTTCATTAGGTTTAACTGAATTGAAGCCTATTTTTGTTATTCTTGATGTTGAATAGCACGCTTAGATCCCAAAACGTGTGCTTCTTCGGGTTATTCCAGTTCAATATCAGTTTTCGACCGATTTTAAACCCATTCTAGTCATTATGTCGTGGATATATTTGTAAGAACCATATAACCTGAAGTTTGTGTGCGATTCATCCGCTTCGTAGCAGATACTAGCCGCATATTTACGTCTCATCGCGTTTAGAATATAGGAATATATCGTTTCTTTGTTGAAAATCAGTATTTATCGTTATATTGCGGAATATGAGCGATAGCGGAACATTTTTTTATGCATATTCACGTTTCAATTATAGTGGAGTACGATTTTGCGCGATATATCAATATTTCATTAGGTTTTTACTGAATTGAAGCCTATTTTTGTTATTTTTGATGAGGAATAGCACGCTAAGATCCCAAAACGTGTGCTTCTTCGGGTTATTCTAGTTCAATATAAGTTTTCGACCGATTTTGAACCCATTCTAGACATAATGTCCTGGATATTACTGTAGAAACCTTATAACAGGAAGTTTTCATGCGATTCATCCGCTTCGTAGCAGATAATAGCAGCATATTCACATAATAGCGCGTTAAGAATAATGGAATATTTCGTTTCTTTGTTGAAAATCAGTATTTATCGTTATATTGCGGAATATGAGCGATAGCGGAACATTTATTTATGCATATTCACGTTTCAATTATAGTGGAGTACGATTTTGCGTGAAAAATCAATATTTCATTAGGTTTTTATTGAATTGAAGCCTATTTTTGTTATTTTTGATGAGGAATAGCATGCTAAGAACCCAAAACGTGTGCTTCTTCGGGTTATTCTAGTTCAATACACGTTTTCGACCAATTTTGAACACATTCTAGACATTATGTCGTGGATATAACTGTAAGAACCATATAACCGGAAGTTTGCGTGCGATTCATCCGCTTCGTAGCAGATACTAGCCGTTTTCTAACGTATTATCGTGTTTAGAGTTTAGGGATATTACGTTTCTTTGTTGAAAACCAGCATTTATCGGTATATTACGGAATATGAGCGATAGCGGAACATTTATCCATGTATATTCACGTCTCAAAAATGGTGAAGTACGATTTGTGCATGATAAATCAGTATTTTATTAGGTTTTTACTGAATTGAAGGGCATTTTAATTATATTTGATGAGAAATAGCACGCTAAGATCCCAAAACGTGTACTTCCTCGGCTTATTCTAGTTCAATATCAGATTTCGACCGATTTTGAACCCATTCTAGACATAATGTCATGAATATTACTGTATGAACCATAAAACCGGAAGTATGCTTGCGATTCATCCGCTTCGTAGCAGATACTTGCCGCATTTTCGCGTCTTATCGCGTTAAGAATGTAGGAATATATCGTTTCTTTGTTGAAAATCAGTTTTTATCGGTATATTACGGAATATGAGCGATGGCAGTACATTTATTTATGAAATTCACGTTTCCACCAAAGTGGAGTAGGATTTGTGCGCGATAAATCAATATTTCATTAGGTTTTAACTGAATTGAAGCCTATTTTTGTTATTTTTGATGAGGAATAGCACGCTTAGATCCCGTAACGTGTGCTTCTTTGGCTTATTCTAGTTCAATTACAGTTTTCGACCGATTTTGAACCCATTCTAGACATAATGTCCTGGATATTACTGTAGGAACCTTATAACAGGAAGTTTTCATGCGATTCATCCGCTTCGTAGCAGATAATAGCAGCATATTCACATAATAGCGCGTTAAGAATAAAGGAATATTACGTTTCTTTGTTGAAATCAGTATTTATCGGTATATTACGGAATATGAGCGATAGTGGAACATTTATTAATGCATATTTACGTTTGAATTATAGTGGAGTACGATTTGTGCGCGAAAAATCAATATTTCATTAGGTTTAACTGAATTGAAGCCTATTTTTGTTATTTTTGATGTTGAATAGCACGCTTAGATCCCAAAACGTGTGCTTCTTCGGGTTATTCCAGTTTTATATCAGTTTTCGACCGATTTTGAACCCATTCTAGTCATTATGTCGTGGATATATTTGTAAGAACCATATAACCTGAAGTTTGTGCGCGATTCATCCGCTTCGTAGCAGATACTAGCCGTTTTCTAACGTATTATCGTGTTTACTGTTAAGGGATATTACGTTTCTTTGTTGAAAACCAGCATTTATCGGTATATTACGGAATATGAGCGATAGCGGAACATTTATCCATGTATATTCACGTCTCAACCATGGTGGAGTACGATTTGTGCATGATAAATCAGTATTTTATTAGGTTTTTACTGAATTGAAGGGCATTTTCGTTATATTTGATGAGAAATAGCACGCTAAGATCCCAAAACGTGTACTTCCTCGGCTTATTCTAGTTCAATATCAGATTTCGACCGATTTTGAACCATTTCTAGACATAATGTCGTGGATATTACTGTATGAACCATATAACCAGAAGTTTGCATGCGATTCATCCGCTTCGTAGCAGATACTTGCCGCATTTTCGCGTCTTATCGCGTTAAGAATGTAGGAATATTACATTTCTTTGTTGAACATCAGTTTTTATCGGTATATTACGGAATATGAGCGATAGCAGTACATTTATTTATGCATATTCACGTTTTCACCATAGTGGAGTACGATTTGTGCGTGATAAATCAATATTTCATTAGGTTTAACTGAATTGAAGCCTATTTTTGTTATTCTTGATGAGCAATAGCACGCTAAGATCCCAAAACGTTTGCTTCTTCGGGTTATTCTAGTTCAATATAAGTTTTCGACCGATTTTGAACCCATTCTAGACATTATGTCGTGGACATAACTGTAAGAACCATAGAACCGGAAGTTTGCGTGCGTTTCATCCGCTTCGTATCAGATACTAGCCGTTTTCTAACGTATTATCGTGTTTAGAGTTTAGGGATATTACGTTTCTTTGTTGAAAACCAGCATTTATCGGTATATTACGGAATATGAGCGATAGCGGAACATTTATCCATGTATATTCACGTCTCAACCATGGTTGAGCACGATTTGTGCATGATAAATCAGTATTCTATTAGGTTTTTACTGATTTGAAGGGCATTTTTGTTATATTTGATGAGAAATAGCACGCTAAGATCCCAAAACGTGTGCTTCTTCGGCTTATTCTAGTTCAATATCAGTTTTCGACCGATTTTGAACCCATTCTAGACATAATGTCCTGGATATTACTGTAGGAACCTTATAACAGGAAGTTTACATGCGATTCATCCGCTTCGTAGCAGATACTAACAGCATATTCACATAATTGCGCGTTCAGAATGTAGAGATATTACGTTTCTTTGTTAAAAATCAGTATTTATCGGTATATTACGGAATATGAGCGATAGCGGAACATTTATAAATGCATATTTACGTTTGAATTATAGTGGAGTACGATTTGTGCGCGAAAAATCAATTTTTCATTAGGTTTAACTGAATTAAAGCCTATTTTTGTTATTTTTGATGTTGAATAGCACGCTTAGATCCCAAAACGTGTGCTTCTTCGGGTTATTCCAGTTTAATATCAGTTTTCGACCGATTTTGAACCCATTCTAGTCATTATGTCGTGGATATATTTGTAAGAACCATATAACCGGAAGTTTGTGTGCGATTCATCCGCTTCGTAGCAGATACTAGCCGCATATATGCGTCTTATCGCGTTTAGAATGTAGGAATATATCGTTTCTTTGTTAAAAATCAGTAGTTATCGTTATATTGCGGAATATGAGCGATAGCGGAACATTTTTTTATGCATATTCACGTTTCAATTATAGTGGAGTTCGATTTTGCGCGATATATCAATATTTCATTAGGTTTTTACTGAATTGAAGCCTATTTTTGTTATTTTTGATGAGGAATAGCATGCTAAGAACCCAAAACGTGTGCTTCTTCGGATTATTCCAGATCAATATCAGTTTTCGACCGATTTTGAACCCATTCTAGACATAATGTCCTGGATATTACTGTAGGAACCTTATAACAGGGAGATTTCATGCGATTCATCCTCTTCGTAGCAGAAACTAGCCGCATATTCACATAATAGCCCGTTTAGAATGTAGGGATTTTACGTTTCTTTGTTGAAAATCAGTATTTATCGGTATATTACGGAATATGAGCGATAGCGGAACATTTATTTATGCATATTCACGTTTCAATTATAGTGGAGTACGATTTGTGCGCGAAAAATCAATATTTCATTAGGTTTTTACTGAATTGAAGGGCATTTTCGTTATATTTGATGAGAAATAGCACGCTAAGATCCCAAAACGTGTACTTCCTCGGCTTATTCTAGTTCAATATCAGATTTCGACCGATTTAAACCCATTCTAGACATAATGTCGTGGATATGACTGTATGAACCATATAACCAGAAGTTTGCATGCGATTCATCCGCTTCGTAGCAGATACTTGCCGCATTTTCGCGTCTTATCGCGTTAAGAATGTAGGAATATTACATTTCTTTGTTGAACATCAGTTTTTATCGGTATATTACGGAATATGAGCGATAGCAGTACATTTATTTATGCATATTCACGTTTTCACCATAGTGGAGTACGATTTGTGCGTGATAAATCAATATTTCATTATGTTTAACTGAATTGAAGCCTATTTTTGTTATTCTTGATGAGCAATAGCACGCTAAGATCCCAAAACGTGTGCATCTTCGGGTTATTCTAGTTCAATATAAGTTTTCGACCGATTTTAAACCCATTCTAGTCATTATGTCGTGGATATTACTGTATGAACCATACAACCGGAAGTATGCTTGCGATTCATCCGCTTCGTAGCAGATACTAACAGCATATTCACATAATTGCGCGTTCAGAATGTAGAGATATTACGTTTCTTTGTTAAAAATCAGTATTTATCGGTATATTACGGAATATGAGTGATAGCGGAACATTTATAAATGCATATTTACGTTTGAATTATAGTGGAGTACGATTTGTGCGCGAAAAATAAATATTTCATTAGGTTTAACTGAATTGAAGCCTATTTTTGTTATTTTTGATGTTGAATAGCACGCATAGATCCCAAAACGTGTGCTTCTTCGGGTTATTCCAGTTTTATATCAGTTTTCGACCGATTTTAAACCCATTCTAGTCATTATGTCGTGGATATATTTGTAAGAACCATATAACCGGAAGTTTGTGTGCGATTCATCCGCTTCGTAGCAGATACTAGCCGCATATATACGTCTTATCGCGTTCAGAATGTAGGAATATATCGTTTCTTTGTTAAAAATCAGTAGTTATCGTTATATTGCGGAATATGAGCGATACCAGTACATTTATTTATGCATATTCACGTTTTCACCATAGTGGAGTACGATTTGTGCGTGATAAATCAATATTTCATTAGGTTTAACTGAATTGAAGCCTATTTTTGTTATTCTTGATGAGCAATAGCACGCTAAGATCCCAAAACGTGTGCTTCTTCGGGTTATTCTAGTTCAATATAAGTTTTCGACCGATTTTGAGCCCATTCTAGACATTATGTCCTGGATATTACTGTAGGAACCTTATAACAGGAAGTTTTCATGCGATTCATACGCTTCGTAGCAGATACTAGCAGCATATTCACATAATTGCGCGTTCAGAATGTAGGGATATTACGTTTCTTTGTTAAAAATCAGTATTTATCGGTATATATTACGGAATATGAGCGATAGCGGAACATTTATTAATGCATATTTACGTTTGAATTATAGTGGAGTACGATTTGTGCGCGAAAAATCAATCTTTCATTAGGTTTAACTGAATTGAAGCCTATCTTTGTTATTTTTGATGTTGAATAGCACGCTTAGATCCCAAAACGTGTGCTTCTTCGGGTCATTCCAGTTCAATATCAGTTTTCGACCGATTTTGAACCCATTCTAGACATAATGTCGTGGATATTACTGTAAGAACCATATAACCGGAAGTTTGCGTGCGATTCATCCGCTTCGTAGCAGATACTAGCCGCATTTTCACATATTATCGCGTTTCGAATGTAGGAATATTTCGTTTCTTTGTTGAAAATCTGTATTTATCGGTATATTACGGAATATGAGCGATAGCGGAACATTCATCAATGCATATTCACGTTTCAACCATAGTGGAGTACGATTTGTGCGCGATAAATCAGTATTTCATTAGGTTTAACTGAATTGAAGCGTATTTCTGTTATTTTTGATGAGGAATAGCACGATAAGATCCCAAAACGTGTGCTTTTTCGGGTTATTCCAGTTCAATATCAGTTTTCGACCGATTTTGTACCCATTCTAGACATTATGTCCTGGATATTACTGTAGGAACCTTATACGCGGAAGTATGCTTGCGATTCATCCGCTTCCTAGCAGATACTTGCCGCATTTTCACGTCTTATCGCATTAAGAATGTAGGAAAAATACCTTTCTCTGTTGAAAATCAGTTTTTATCGGTATATTACGAAATATGAGCGATAGCGGTATATTAGCTTATGCATATTCACGTTTCAACCATAGTGGAGTACGATTTGTGCGCGATAAATCAGTATTTTGTTAGGTTTTTACTGATTTGAAGGGCATTTTCGTTATTTTTTATGAGAAATAGCACGCTCAGAACCCAGAAAGTGTGCTTCTTCGGGTTATTCTAGTTCAATATCAGTTTTCGACCGATTTTGTACCCATTCTAGACATTATGTCCTGGATATTACTGTAGGAACCTTATAACAGGAAGTTTTCATGCGATTCATCCGCTTCGTAGCAGATACTAACAGCATATTCACATAATTACGCGTTAAGAATAATGGAATATTTCGTTTCTTTGTTGAAAATCAGTATTTATCGTTATATTGCGGAATATGAGCGATAGCGGAACATTTTTTTATGCATATTCACGTTTCAATTATAGTGGAGTACGATTTGTGCGCGATAAATCAATATTTCTTTTGGTTTAACTGTATTGAAGCCTATTATTGTTATTTTTGATGAGGAATAGCACGCTAAGATCCCAAAACGTGTGCTTCTTCGGTTTATTCCAGTACAATATCAGTTTTCGACCGATTTTGAACCCATTCTAGACATTATGTCGTGGATATTACTGTAGGAACCATATAACCGGAAGTTTGCATGCGATTCATCCGCTTCGTAGCAGATACTAGCCGCATTTTCACATATTAATGCGTTTCGAATGTAGGAGTATTACATTTCTCTTTTGAAAATCAGTATTGTATGAAAGTGAGTGAAATAGTGTATGAAAGCTGGTTTCTTGTACTTATAGACCTTACGTTTTCTTTCCAGAGCATCTTATTCATTTACGATCAATATTTCCCTATTCTTCATCAGTTCACTTCTTGCCATGCGAACCTGTTCATTTTACAAATTGAGGCTTTTAATGGATGATGAAAGATGGACTAGTATAATTCCTAATTGTGTTCAGATGTTCATTACTACGTAGAACACTGTATCGCCCGCAATTTTTGTAAGCCTGGTATCAATTCCTACTCTGAGGTCGTTGGTATATATTAAAAAAATAGGAGCGGCCCGATTTCGCTTTGATACGATATTCCTGTAATAAAACTTGCGAAATAGTTCGCACGCCGGATCCCTGTCTTTTAGAGGGGCGGAAAGCGGAAAAATATCCGCAACACTGGCGATGGCGGACCCAAAAAAATATTCTCTCGATATGAACAAAAAAATTTTGGAAGGATATGAAATTTTGGACTTCCGAAGCTATTCGAATTCTTCGGAAATTTTTTCATCTGCAAGCCCACCAGCCTGCCGCATCCTAAGCTCACCGTCGCGAAAATAACATGCTAAATTTTCCTTCCACGACGCATGCTCAAACCGTGTTACTCGCTAAATGATTCGAGCACTTAAATCATATCTCCCAATATCACTTCCAAAATCGTTGGATGGTAACGGAATGGAAAGGGGAGGAAAGATACAGTTATCTGAAAAGTCTATGGAACTTCAACGGATGCATCTACTGATATACCAAATCTGTTAGCTAGACCTTTCTTTTCTTTGGATTTTTTTTATGCGAAAGCCACTCGAATAACTATAAATACCGGACTTTTTGATCGTTCGCATCTCACCTACGTCTCTATAGTACGATAACTTTCCATTGCTTGCACACGAATTTACTGCACGTGTGTGAATTCAGAGACGTCTTATAGTTGAACTGCCACTAGATTAGCTGGACGTTTCCGATGCATATTTTAAAAGACTACCTCTAGTATTCGAATACCAAAGGCAGAAAACGAATGCCGCAACTTCAGCGGGAATTGGAAGTGATGAGCAGAGGATATGAATCCGTCTGCCACTCTTAAAAATATTCTATGATCGGTCCTTGATAATAAGCGAATGCCAATTGATTCTTGGACAAAGTTTATTTAAAAATTCACATAAATTACATGTCAAGTATCACTCTTCCATCAGTGTTTACATCAGATAGTAGCCGAGGCTTTCCTTCCCTTCTCTGCTATCGCTCCCGAATCGAAATCCTCTCCCCAACGGTCGTTGGAGGTACCTGAAACGAGAGTGAAAGAGATTATTCAAAATGTGAAAGAATGACTAGGTTCACTGTCAGAATGAGAGGGCATCACCCGTTTGCCAAAACCTTTGTTTCCGGAATGTAAACGATACGGTTAAGTAATTCGAAATGTCAGCAACGGTTCGAAAAGTAAGAGATCCCATATCTAATGAAGATGTCTGATGAATCCGGAGAGAAATAAAAAAGAATATATTTTTCTCTTCCTGTGGCACTTGGGAAACGCATTCGGTTTTTTGTTGAGTGAACGGAAATGTTCTGCCAAATATCAGGAAATTGGTGCTTGATGAACTCCATCAAATCCTCGTCCCTTCACAGAGGATGGATGAATGCAATTTCTTTGAGAAAAGTTTGCTTGGTGCCCTAAGAAGGAAGATAATGTCTGTAGCATTCTACGGCATCGTATCCCTTTGAGAAGCAAGAAAGTAGAATGAGGGAACAACTTTATCTTTTGGTAGGTTTATCCCAAGAGTGGTTATCCTTGGATGTTACAGGGATGTTAAATTGCAAAATATGGAATCGTACTTGCACCTACTGAAGGAAGGCGGCTAGAAGGTACACTATAACAGGAATCGTGAAAAATGGAAATTCTCAATAATGAAGGAAAGAACACAGAGCTGAATATGAAACAAATCGAGGAGTGAAGATTCTGCAAGTCACTATATTGGAGTGTTTTCCATGTAGCATATCACACGTTGCAAGATCCTAGAAATATTTGGTCGAATCCATTGAAATAGTCAAAAGAAGATGCCACTTCTTGCTCCTGGAACGAATGCTAGAAGCAAAGGAAAGGATGAAGAAGTGAGTGAATGAGGAAGTAAACAAGTCGTATTTAAAATCAGCCCCTGAACGCTTGGAAGCATGATGGAATTCTGAAGAACATTGCCACGGTGCACAGAAAATATTTCCGAGGAAACACTCAAGACTTGGTTACATATTGGCAGTTGAAAACTCTGGAAATAAGAAGCAAGGATATGGTCGGGCATTCAGGAAGGAGATGGGAGGTCCAAAGATGCACAAAATCATCCAGTATAGAAGATAAAAAGGGCTGAAAGGAAGTGAATTTGCTCACAATCTACCTCATAGTCATGTGCTGCGCGAAGAGGCAACAGTAGAGAGAGAGGAAAAATAGAACAGTTTATCAACAAGGAACGACCTAACTGCAGATAGAATGGAAACCGATGATGCTAAGGCTCATGGGCCCATCTTGATGTTCTTCAGTTTGATTTGCAACAAGAAGGAATATGGTCTTCTTTCACAAGTAAGAAATCGCCCATTGTATGAAAAGGCTCATTTTTCATCGAATAGTAGTTTCAATTCAGTAGCAACGAAAGAAAAATATGACCAGGTCCAAATCGTACCTTGAGAAGGTAGTCTACTCAGATGTTCAAAGTTGTAAGCAATTTCCTTCATCATCTAAGAATAGGCTTGGCAATCCAATCCGTGAAGACCCTCCTCGTGGACAGCATGGTGAAGGTTCTCGAATCCAAAGGCATCCTGGAATTGAAAGATGATGAGTTCATTGAAAATGAAGACTTTGTCAAGGACCTAGGCGCACACCTACTGCACGAACGGTTTTAAGGCTGTATAATTGATTTCTTTTAACGATGTACGGCTATTTATTCACCTGTCGTACTTTTGAAATAATTAAAAATTAAAACCTCGTATCAGGGAAAGTTTTTGCATGCAGTGCATGCTTGTAAAACATATAAACTGTTGGTGGCAAAGCTCTACGTCGTAATAAATAGGAATATAGAATCAGGCGATAGTAAAACTTGACAAATCAAAGCTTCGGTACGTTCCAAAATGCTGAGAATTCATCAGTCATCAATTAAATTGTTGAAAAAAAAATTTACAAATTTTGAACTACCGCTAAACATTTATCTCGCTTCTGATTGGCTGAGAGAAATGCCACCGCTGTCAGTGTAGAAGCTGTATTGTTAAATTTTATGCCAAATATTTCTTTACCTGATTGCCGATCGAATATCACCAAAAAATCTCTCTCCATTTACGTGGACACCGAGCAATGGCGGTTTTCTAGAAATCCAAAGCATTACGATGACGAAACTTATGAATTCAATATTTTTGCACAGTAAGACTCACGTAGTTGGTAAAAATCATAATAAATACTAATCTTCATTAAATTATAATCCGTCACGACTCACCTCACGTTCATTTTCTAAAATCTTTCTCGAATTTTAGATTCCCGCCGGTGACAATCGCGTCTCCAAATACCGCGGCGCGTTATTCACTTTCCACTGCGACCTCTCCGTGTCAACATCCTCCCTTTCACCAGTCATTCATTTTCCCCTTTTTCTAATTTAATACACTCTTTGGAGCATATAATCATCCTCATTAAAACTATGAAGCTACGCCCGAGCTCTCTGTTCGAAGAAACGGCTTCGGAAACGCACTAAATTTCCCATTGTAGCGATAAGTTACGAGCCCATAAGCACGATGCTGTCGTGAGATATATAAGCCGTCCGTGGATATTATTGTCATTAGTACTTATCTGGTCATTTTCACCGAGGTAAAGATATCTTGAATGGCGATGAATAGGAAGCTAGGTATTCGAAACGCTTCGGTCGGACGCAATCGGTAAATAAAATTCCTGGGCACATTCTTGTCGTCGAGGGAAGAGAAATATTTTTTAATGGGACGTTTCTTACCTTACTTGGCTTTTCGACTGAACCTTGCATCCTCACCAAAAGCCGTGCTGCATCGCCTGCACTGGGATGAGGTGTCACATAGCCGTCCTCTACGAAGCTGCAGTAAATCTAATCAATCTCTTATGTGCAACGCCAACCACAGAACGCAACAACGTTGTCACAATCACTTCATACAGGGAGAAACTTGGAGATTTGATAGCTATTTCCATGGATAGTAAAACGGCGTAACGAAAGCATGGGGAAACTCGATTCACAAATCACAAGTACGAACTCTGCTCGCTGGTGATAGCCGCCTACTGAGGCGACACCGATACGATAACTTGGCCCTCTGTCGGATTTCGAATATTCTCCATATGACGGAAAATGACGATCTATTTCTAGCGCTACTCATTCCTGCGAAGAGATCTATGCGTTTATAACTCTGCTACGATTCGCTTTTTCGAGGACTAAAGTTGGATCGAGTTGCGGCGTGCGCTTAGGTATTTGTCAAGGAGATATCTCGTTCCTTGGAAAAGGGATGATATAAAATGGCAATGACTTAATAAGAAAGAAGAAGATGAAGGACGTCGTCTCTCGAAAACCCTAACGTCCGCAAACTATCGACGAAAATTACCACTGTCTCTTCGGAAGAGAGAAGTATCGCACAGAGGCCGAATTAAATCCACCGCAGACTTTCCCCACGGAGGAGCTGCATGCGTCCAATGCGTTGTTTTCCTATTCGCCTCTCCTTACCACCGGGTAATCGTTCGCTGAAACTACCTCCCGTAGCAGGCGTAAGAAGAACCATTCAAATCGGAATGAAAATTCAAATGATTTAATATTTCACCAGGCATTTTCAAGGCGAGCTGTGACTTTCACGATGTAAGATCGCTCGCGAACATTCTCAACGCTCTTACCGACTACCCTCTCAGCGGAACCGAGATTCTGTATGGCTTTTCCACAAGTTTTACGTATAGATTAAGATTGCAGAGATTCTACTATTAAAATTTTTCTCCGCGGATCGTATATGTTCATTTACAGTTTTCCGGTCAAAGTGGTCGACGACTAAACACTCGTTAATATATATTAATCTCATTCCCCATTTTCCGCACCCTATCATGACTTTATCTAAATCATTTCTAAGAACTAATCTATCCTCACTGCCGTATATTTCCATGTAGAACATTGTATCGCCCGCAATTATCCTAACCTTACATGGAGTGTAAGTATAGGTGTCTCCTGACTTTTGAATGAGACTAGCATAGATCGATAGAGGATCAAAATTAAGAATACACGTCTTTTTTTATAGACGTTTCTCGCCGTAAGTTTAGGAGATATTAACGTTCAAAGATTGCAATTTTTTTCAAATTTCGCGCTTGGACAACCCAAATCCGCTTATCCCTCTTTCGAGCTCCTACGTAATCAGCGAGTTCGGTGGTGGAGATGGTTGATGCATAGACAAAACTTTTTCTGACAGTCATTTTTGCGCGGTGGACGCTGGTTCGCGACCTGGCAACGGAAATTTTTTTCTCTTCGATTAAGATATATTTGTCTCGTATTCAGCGTCTATTACGCAATGTGCATAAAATTTGGAGTTATTATGCGATTTAATATTAACTTTTCTTAATATTTCTGTTCAAGTTTATTATTCATACAATTGGTGTATATTCATACACTTACATAGTCAGGAGACACCTATGTTTACACTCCTTGTTAGTATCAATTTCTCGTCAAAGGTCGTTGATATATATAAAAAAAATAGGAGCGGCCCGATTTCGCTTTGATACGATATTCCTGTAATAAAACTTGCGAAATAGTTCGCACGCCGGAACCCTGTCTTTTAGAGGGGCGAAAAGCGGAAAAGAATATCCGCAATGCTGGCGATGGCGGACCTAAAAAAACATTCTCCCGATATGGACAAAAAAATTGTGGAAGGATTTGAAAGTTTGGACTTCGGAAGCTTTTCGAATTCTTCGGAAATTTTTCATCTGCAAGCCCACCAGCCTGCCGCATCCTAAGCTCACCGTCGCGAAAATTACATGCTAAATTCTCCTTCCACGACGCATGCTCAAACCGTGTTGCTCGCTAAATGATTCGAGCACTTAAATCATATCTCCCAATATCACTTCCAAAATCGTAGCTCGATCCTAGTGCTCGCCTCAACAAAGCTTTAAAGCAAGATTAGTTTCCGCGTTGGATGGTAACGGAATGGAAAGGGGAGGAAAGATACAGTTATCTGAAAAGTCTATGGAACTTCAACGGATGCATCTACTGATATACCAAATCTGTTAGCTAGACCTTTCTTTTCTTTGGATTTTTTTTATGCGAAAGCCACTCGAATAACTATAATTACCGGACTTTTTGATCGTTCGCATCTCACCTACGTCTCTATAGTACGATAACGTTCCATTGCTTGCACACGAATTTACTGCACGTGTGTGAATTCAGAGACGTCTTATAGTTGAACTGCCACTAGATTAGCTGGACGTTTCCGATGCATATTTTAAAAGACTACCTCTAGTATTCGAATACCAAAGGCAGAAAACGAATGCCGCAACTTCAGCGGGAATTGGATGTGATGAGCAGAGGATATGAATCCGTCTGCCACTCTTAAAAATATTCTATGATCGGTCCTTGATAATAAGCGAATGCCAATTGATTCTTGGACAAAGTTTATTTAAAAATTCACATAAATTACATGTCAAGTATCACTCTTCCATCAGTGTTTACATCAGATAGTAGCCGAGGCTTTCCTTCCCTTCTCTGCTATCGCTCCCGAATCGAAATCCTCTCCCCAACGGTCGTTGGAGGTACCTGAAACGAGAGTGAAAGAGATTATTCAAAATGTGAAAGAATGACTAGGTTCACTGTCAGAATGAGAGGGCATCACCCGTTTGCCAAAACCTTTGTTTCCGGAATGTAAACGATACGGTTAAGTAATTCGAAATGTCAGCAACGGTTCGAAAAGTAAGAGATCCCATATCTAATGAAGATGTCTGATGAATCCGGAGAGAAATAAAAAAGAATATATTTTTCTCTTCCTGTGGCACTTGGGAAACGCATTCGGTTTTTTGTTGAGTGAACGGAAATGTTCTGCCAAATATCAGGAAATTGGTGCTTGATGAACTCCATCAAATCCTCGTCCCTTCACAGAGGATGGATGAATGCAATTTCTTTGAGAAAAGTTTGCTTGGTGCCCTAAGAAGGAAGATAATGTCTGTAGCATTCTACGGCATCGTATCCCTTTGAGAAGCAAGAAAGTAGAATGAGGGAACAACTTTATCTTTTGGTAGGTTTATCCCAAGAGTGGTTATCCTTGGATGTTACAGGGATGTTAAATTGCAAAATATGGAATCGTACTTGCACCTACTGAAGGAAGGCGGCTAGAAGGTACACTATAACAGGAATCGTGAAAAATGGAAATTCTCAATAATGAAGGAAAGAACACAGAGCTGAATATGAAACAAATCGAGGAGTGAAGATTCTGCAAGTCACTATATTGGAGTGTTTTCCATGTAGCATATCACACGTTGCAAGATCCTAGAAATATTTGGTCGAATCCATTGAAATAGTCAAAAGAAGATGCCACTTCTTGCTCCTGGAACGAATGCTAGAAGCAAAGGAAAGGATGAAGAAGTGAGTGAATGAGGAAGTAAACAAGTCGTATTTAAAATCAGCCCCTGAACGCTTGGAAGCATGATGGAATTCTGAAGAACATTGCCACGGTGCACAGAAAATATTTCCGAGGAAACACTCAAGACTTGGTTACATATTGGCAGTTGAAAACTCTGGAAATAAGAAGCAAGGATATGGTCGGGCATTCAGGAAGGAGATGGGAGGTCCAAAGATGCACAAAATCATCCAGTATAGAAGATAAAAAGGGCTGAAAGGAAGTGAATTTGCTCACAATCTACCTCATAGTCATGTGCTGCGCGAAGAGGCAACAGTAGAGAGAGAGGAAAAATAGAACAGTTTATCAACAAGGAACGACCTAACTGCAGATAGAATGGAAACCGATGATGCTAAGGCTCATGGGCCCATCTTGATGTTCTTCAGTTTGATTTGCAACAAGAAGGAATATGGTCTTCTTTCACAAGTAAGAAATCGCCCATTGTATGAAAAGGCTCATTTTTCATCGAATAGTAGTTTCAATTCAGTAGCAACGAAAGAAAAATATGACCAGGTCCAAATCGTACCTTGAGAAGGTAGTCTACTCAGATGTTCAAAGTTGTAAGCAATTTCCTTCATCATCTAAGAATAGGCTTGGCAATCCAATCCGTGAAGACCCTCCTCGTGGACAGCATGGTGAAGGTTCTCGAATCCAAAGGCATCCTGGAATTGAAAGATGATGAGTTCATTGAAAATGAAGACTTTGTCAAGGACCTAGGCGCACACCTACTGCACGAACGGTTTTAAGGCTGTATAATTGATTTCTTTTAACGATGTACGGCTATTTATTCACCTGTCGTACTTTTGAAATAATTAAAAATTAAAACCTCGTATCAGGGAAAGTTTTTGCATGCAGTGCATGCTTGTAAAACATATAAACTGTTGGTGGCAAAGCTCTACGTCGTAATAAATAGGAATATAGAATCAGGCGATAGTAAAACTTGACAAATCAAAGCTTCGGTACGTTCCAAAATGCTGAGAATTCATCAGTCATCAATTAAATTGTTGAAAAAAAAATTTACAAATTTTGAACTACCGCTAAACATTTATCTCGCTTCTGATTGGCTGAGAGAAATGCCACCGCTGTCAGTGTAGAAGCTGTATTGTTAAATTTTATGCCAAATATTTCTTTACCTGATTGCCGATCGAATATCACCAAAAAATCTCTCTCCATTTACGTGGACACCGAGCAATGGCGGTTTTCTAGAAATCCAAAGCATTACGATGACGAAACTTATGAATTCAATATTTTTGCACAGTAAGACTCACGTAGTTGGTAAAAATCATAATAAATACTAATCTTCATTAAATTATAATCCGTCACGACTCACCTCACGTTCATTTTCTAAAATCTTTCTCGAATTTTAGATTCCCGCCGGTGACAATCGCGTCTCCAAATACCGCGGCGCGTTATTCACTTTCCACTGCGACCTCTCCGTGTCAACATCCTCCCTTTCACCAGTCATTCATTTTCCCCTTTTTCTAATTTAATACACTCTTTGGAGCATATAATCATCCTCATTAAAACTATGAAGCTACGCCCGAGCTCTCTGTTCGAAGAAACGGCTTCGGAAACGCACTAAATTTCCCATTGTAGCGATAAGTTACGAGCCCATAAGCACGATGCTGTCGTGAGATATATAAGCCGTCCGTGGATATTATTGTCATTAGTACTTATCTGGTCATTTTCACCGAGGTAAAGATATCTTGAATGGCGATGAATAGGAAGCTAGGTATTCGAAACGCTTCGGTCGGACGCAATCGGTAAATAAAATTCCTGGGCACATTCTTGTCGTCGAGGGAAGAGAAATATTTTTTAATGGGACGTTTCTTACCTTACTTGGCTTTTCGACTGAACCTTGCATCCTCACCAAAAGCCGTGCTGCATCGCCTGCACTGGGATGAGGTGTCACATAGCCGTCCTCTACGAAGCTGCAGTAAATCTAATCAATCTCTTATGTGCAACGCCAACCACAGAACGCAACAACGTTGTCACAATCACTTCATACAGGGAGAAACTTGGAGATTTGATAGCTATTTCCATGGATAGTAAAACGGCGTAACGAAAGCATGGGGAAACTCGATTCACAAATCACAAGTACGAACTCTGCTCGCTGGTGATAGCCGCCTACTGAGGCGACACCGATACGATAACTTGGCCCTCTGTCGGATTTCGAATATTCTCCATATGACGGAAAATGACGATCTATTTCTAGCGCTACTCATTCCTGCGAAGAGATCTATGCGTTTATAACTCTGCTACGATTCGCTTTTTCGAGGACTAAAGTTGGATCGAGTTGCGGCGTGCGCTTAGGTATTTGTCAAGGAGATATCTCGTTCCTTGGAAAAGGGATGATATAAAATGGCAATGACTTAATAAGAAAGAAGAAGATGAAGGACGTCGTCTCTCGAAAACCCTAACGTCCGCAAACTATCGACGAAAATTACCACTGTCTCTTCGGAAGAGAGAAGTATCGCACAGAGGCCGAATTAAATCCACCGCAGACTTTCCCCACGGAGGAGCTGCATGCGTCCAATGCGTTGTTTTCCTATTCGCCTCTCCTTACCACCGGGTAATCGTTCGCTGAAACTACCTCCCGTAGCAGGCGTAAGAAGAACCATTCAAATCGGAATGAAAATTCAAATGATTTAATATTTCACCAGGCATTTTCAAGGCGAGCTGTGACTTTCACGATGTAAGATCGCTCGCGAACATTCTCAACGCTCTTACCGACTACCCTCTCAGCGGAACCGAGATTCTGTATGGCTTTTCCACAAGTTTTACGTATAGATTAAGATTGCAGAGATTCTACTATTAAAATTTTTCTCCGCGGATCGTATATGTTCATTTACAGTTTTCCGGTCAAAGTGGTCGACGACTAAACACTCGTTAATATATATTAATCTCATTCCCCATTTTCCGCACCCTATCATGACTTTATCTAAATCATTTCTAAGAACTAATCTATCCTCACTGCCGTATATTTCCATGTAGAACATTGTATCGCCCGCAATTATCCTAACCTTACATGGAGTGTAAGTATAGGTGTCTCCTGACTTTTGAATGAGACTAGCATAGATCGATAGAGGATCAAAATTAAGAATACACGTCTTTTTTTATAGACGTTTCTCGCCGTAAGTTTAGGAGATATTAACGTTCAAAGATTGCAATTTTTTTCAAATTTCGCGCTTGGACAACCCAAATCCGCTTATCCCTCTTTCGAGCTCCTACGTAATCAGCGAGTTCGGTGGTGGAGATGGTTGATGCATAGACAAAACTTTTTCTGACAGTCATTTTTGCGCGGTGGACGCTGGTTCGCGACCTGGCAACGGAAATTTTTTTCTCTTCGATTAAGATATATTTGTCTCGTATTCAGCGTCTATTACGCAATGTGCATAAAATTTGGAGTTATTATGCGATTTAATATTAACTTTTCTTAATATTTCTGTTCAAGTTTATTATTCATACAATTGGTGTATATTCATACACTTACATAGTCAGGAGACACCTATGTTTACACTCCTTGTTAGTATCAATTTCTCGTCAAAGGTCGTTGATATATATAAAAAAAATAGGAGCGGCCCGATTTCGCTTTGATACGATATTCCTGTAATAAAACTTGCGAAATAGTTCGCACGCCGGAACCCTGTCTTTTAGAGGGGCGAAAAGCGGAAAAGAATATCCGCAATGCTGGCGATGGCGGACCTAAAAAAACATTCTCCCGATATGGACAAAAAAATTGTGGAAGGATTTGAAAGTTTGGACTTCGGAAGCTTTTCGAATTCTTCGGAAATTTTTCATCTGCAAGCCCACCAGCCTGCCGCATCCTAAGCTCACCGTCGCGAAAATTACATGCTAAATTCTCCTTCCACGACGCATGCTCAAACCGTGTTGCTCGCTAAATGATTCGAGCACTTAAATCATATCTCCCAATATCACTTCCAAAATCGTAGCTCGATCCTAGTGCTCGCCTCAACAAAGCTTTAAAGCAAGATTAGTTTCCGCGTTGGATGGTAACGGAATGGAAAGGGGAGGAAAGATACAGTTATCTGAAAAGTCTATGGAACTTCAACGGATGCATCTACTGATATACCAAATCTGTTAGCTAGACCTTTCTTTTCTTTGGATTTTTTTTATGCGAAAGCCACTCGAATAACTATAATTACCGGACTTTTTGATCGTTCGCATCTCACCTACGTCTCTATAGTACGATAACGTTCCATTGCTTGCACACGAATTTACTGCACGTGTGTGAATTCAGAGACGTCTTATAGTTGAACTGCCACTAGATTAGCTGGACGTTTCCGATGCATATTTTAAAAGACTACCTCTAGTATTCGAATACCAAAGGCAGAAAACGAATGCCGCAACTTCAGCGGGAATTGGATGTGATGAGCAGAGGATATGAATCCGTCTGCCACTCTTAAAAATATTCTATGATCGGTCCTTGATAATAAGCGAATGCCAATTGATTCTTGGACAAAGTTTATTTAAAAATTCACATAAATTACATGTCAAGTATCACTCTTCCATCAGTGTTTACATCAGATAGTAGCCGAGGTTTTCCTTCCCTTCTCTGCTATCGCTCCCGAATCGAAATCCTCTCCCCAACGGTCGTTGGAGGTACCTGAAACGAGAGTGAAAGAGATTATTCAAAATGTGAAAGAATGACTAGGTTCACTGTCAGAATGAGAGGGCATCACCCGTTTGCCAAAACCTTTGTTTCCGGAATGTAAACTATACGGTTAAGTAATTCGAAATGTCAGCAACATTTCGAAAAGTAAGAGATCCCATATCTAATGAAGATGTCTGATGAATCCGGAGAGAAATAAAAAAGAATATATTTTTCTCTTCCTGTGGCACTTGGGAAACGCATTCGGTTTTTTGTTGAGTGAACGGAAATGTTCTGCCAAATATCAGGAAATTGGTGCTTGATGAACTCCATCAAATCCTCGTCCCTTTACAGAGGATGGATGAATGCAATTTCTTTGAGAAAAGTTTGCTTGGTGCCCTAAGAAGGAAGATAATGTCTGTAGCATTCTACGGCATCGTATCCCTTTGAGAAGCAAGAAAGTAGAATGAGGGAACAACTTTATCTTTTGGTAGGTTTATCCCAAGAGTGGTTATCCTTGGATGTTACAGGGATGTTAAATTGCAAAATATGGAATCGTACTTGCACCTACTGAAGGAAGGCGGCTAGAAGGTACACTATAACAGGAATCGTGAAAAATGGAAATTCTCAATAATGAAGGAAAGAACACAGAGCTGAATATGAAACAAATCGAGGAGTGAAGATTCTGCAAGTCACTATATTGGAGTGTTTTCCATGTAGCATATCACACGTTGCAAGATCCTAGAAATATTTGGTCGAATCCATTGAAATAGTCAAAAGAAGATGCCACTTCTTGCTCCTGGAACGAATGCTAGAAGCAAAGGAAAGGATGAAGAAGTGAGTGAATGAGGAAGTAAACAAGTCGTATTTAAAATCAGCCCCTGAACGCTTGGAAGCATGATGGAATTCTGAAGAACATTGCCACGGTGCACAGAAAATATTTCCGAGGAAACACTCAAGACTTGGTTACATATTGGCAGTTGAAAACTCTGGCAATAAGAAGCAAGCATATGGTCGGGCATTCAGGAAGGAGATGGGAGGTCCAAAGATGCACAAAATCGTCCAGTATAGAAGATAAAAAGGGCTGAAAAGAAGTGAATTTGCTCACAATCTACCTCATAGTCATGTGCTGCGCGAAGAGGCAACAGTAGAGAGAGAGGAAAAATAGAACAGTTTATCAACAAGGAACGACCTAACTGCAGATAGAATGGAAACCGATGATGCTAAGGCTCATGGGCCCATCTTGATGTTCTTCAGTTTGATTTGCAACAAGAAGGTATATGGTCTTCTTTCACAAGTAAGAAATCGCCCATTGTATGAAAAGGCTCATTTTTCATCGAATAGTAGTTTCAGTTCAGTAGCAACGAAAGAAAAATATGACCAGGTCCAAATCGTACCTTGAGAAGGTAGTCTACTCAGATGTTCAAAGTTGTAAGCAATTTCCTTCATCATCTAAGAATAGGCTTGGCAATCCAATCCGTGAAGACCCTCCTCGTGGACAGCATGGTGAAGGTTCTCGAATCCAAAGGCATCCTGGAATTGAAAGATGATGAGTTCATTGAAAATGAAGACTTTGTCAAGGACCTAGGCGCACACCTACTTCACGAACGGTTTAAAGGCTGTATAATTGATTTCTTTTAACGATGTACGGCTATTTATTCACCTGTCGTACTTTTGAAATAATTAAAAATTAAAACCTCGTATCAGGGAAAGTTTTTGCATGCAGTGCATGCTTGTAAAACATATAAACTGTTGGTGGCAAAGCTCTACGTCGTAATAAATAGGAATATAGAATCAGGCGATCGTAAAACTTGACAAATCAAAGCTTCGGTACGTTCCAAAATGCTGAGAATTCATCAGTCATCAATTAAATTGTTGAAAAAAAAATTTACAAATTTTGAACTACCGCTAAACATTTATCTCGCTTCTGATTGGCTGAGAGAAATGCCACCGCTGTCAGTGTAGAAGCTGTATTGTTAAATTTTATGCCAAATATTTCTTTACCTGATTGCCGATCGAATATCACCAAAAAATCTCTCTCCATTTACGTGGACACCGAGCAATGGCGGTTTTCTAGAAATCCAAAGCATTACGATGACGAAACTTATGAATTCAATATTTTTGCACAGTAAGACTCACGTAGTTGGTAAAAATCATAATAAATACTAATCTTCATTAAATTATAATCCGTCACGACTCACCTCACGTTCATTTTCTAAAATCTTTCTCGAATTTTAGATTCCCGCCGGTGACAATCGCGTCTCCAAATACCGCGGCGCGTTATTCACTTTCCACTGCGACCTCTCCGTGTCAACATCCTCCCTTTCACCAGTCATTCATTTTCCCCTTTTTCTAATTTAATGCACTCTTTGGAGCATATAATCATCCTCATTAAAACTATGAAGCTACGCCCCAGCTCTCTGTTCGAAGAAACGGCTTCGGAAACGCACTAAATTTCCCATTGTAGCGATAAGTTACGAGCCCATAAGCACGATGCTGTCGTGAGATATATAAGCCGTCCGTGGATATTATTGTCATTAGTATTTATCTGGTCATTTTCACCGAGGTAAAGATATCTTGAATGGCGATGAATAGGAAGCTAGGTATTCGAAACGCTTCGGTCGGACGCAATCGGTAAATAAAATTCCTGGGCACATTCTTGTCGTCGAGGGAAGAGAAATATTTTTTAATGGGACGTTTCTTACCTTACTTGGCTTTTCGACTGAACCTTGCATCCTCACCAAAAGCCGTGCTGCATCGCCTGCACTGGGATGAGATGTCACATAGCCGTCCTCTACGAAGCTGCAGTAAATCTAATCAATCTCTTATGTGCAACGCCAACCACAGAACGCAACAACGTTGTCACAATCACTTCATACAGGGAGAAACTTGGAGATTTGATAGCTATTTCCATGGATAGTAAAACGGCGTAACGAAAGCATGGGGAAACTCGATTCACAAATCACAAGTACGAACTCTGCTCGCTGGTGATAGCCGCCTACTGAGGCGACACCGATACGATAACTTGGCCCACTGTCGGATTTCGAATATTCTCCATATGACGGAAAATGACGATCTATTTCTAGCGCTACTCATTCCTGCGAAGAGATCTATGCGTTTATAACTCTGCTACGATTCGCTTTTTCGAGGACTAAAGTTGGATCGAGTTGCGGCGTGCGCTTAGGTATTTGTCAAGGAGATATCTCGTTCCTTGGAAAAGGGATGATATAAAATGGCAATGACTTAATAAGAAAGAAGAAGATGAAGGACGTCGTCTCTCGAAAACCCTAACGTCCGCAAAGTATCGACGAAAATTACCACTGTCTCTTCGGAAGAGAGAAGTATCGCACAGAAGCCGAATTAAATCCACCACAGACTTTCCCCACGGAGGAGCTGCATGCGTCCAATGCGTTGTTTTCCTATTCGCCTCTCCTTACCACCGGGTAATCGTTCGCTGAAACTACCTCCCGTAGCAGGCGTAAGAAGAAGCATTCAAATCGGAATGAAAATTCAAATGATTTAATATTTCACCAGGCATTTTCAAGGCGAGCTGTGACTTTCACGATGTAAGATCGCTCGCGAACATTCTCAACGCTCTTACCGACTACCCTCTCAGCGGAACCGAGATTCTGTATGGCTTTTCCACAAGTTTTACGTATAGATTAAGATTGCAGAGATTCTACTATTAAAATTTTTCTCCGCGGATCGTACATGTTCATTTACAGTTTTCCGGTCAAAGTGGTCGACGACTAAACACTCGTTAATATATATTAATCTCATTCCCCATTTTCCGCACCCTATCATGACTTTATCTAAATCATTTCTAAGAACTAATCTATCCTAACTGCCGTATATTTCCATGTAGAACATTGTATCGCCCGCAATTATCCTAACCTTACATGGAGTGTAAGTATAGGTGTCTCCTGACTTTTGAATGAGACTAGCATAGATCGATAGAGGATCAAAATTAAGAATACACGTCTTTTTTTATAGACGTTTCTCGCCGTAAGTTTAGGAGATATTAACGTTCAAAGATTGCAATTTTTTTCAAATTTCGCGCTTGGACAACCCAAATCCGCTTATCCCTCTTTTGAGCTCCTACGTAATCAGCGAGTTCGGTGGTGGAGATGGTTGATGCATAGACAAAACTTTTTCTGACAGTCATTTTTGCGCGCTGGTCGCTGGTTCGCGACCCGGCAACGGAAATTTTTTTCTCTTCGATTATGATATATTTGTCTCGTATTCAGCGTCTATTACGCAATGTGCATAAAATTTGGAGTTATTATGCGATTTAATATTAACTTTTCTTAATATTTCTGTTCAAGTTTATTATTCATACAATTGGTGCACATTCATACCCTTACATAGTCAGGAGACACCTATGTTTACACTCCTTGTTAGTATCAATTTCTCGTCAAAGGTCGTTGATATATATAAAAAAAATAAGAGCGGCCCGATTTCGCTTTGATACGATATTCCTGTAATAAAACTTGCGAAATAGTTCGCACGCCGGAACCCTGTCTTTTAGAGGGGCGAAAAGCGGAAAAGAATATCCGCAATGCTGGCGATGGCGGACCTAAAAAAACATTCTCCCGATATGGACAAAAAAATTGTGGAAGGATTTGAAAGTTTGGACTTCGGAAGCTTTTCGAATTCTTCGGAAATTTTTCATCTGCAAGCCCACCAGCCTGCCGCATCCTAAGCTCACCGTCGCGAAAATTACATGCTAAATTCTCCTTCCACGACGCATGCTCAAACCGTGTTGCTCGCTAAATGATTCGAGCACTTAAATCATATCTCCCAATATCACTTCCAAAATCGTAGCTCAATCCTAGTGCTCGCCTCAACAAAGCTTTAAAGCAAGATTAGTTTCCGCGTTGGATGGTAACGGAATGGAAAGGGGAGGAAAGATACAGTTATCTGAAAAGTCTATGGAACTTCAACGGATGCATCTACTGATATACCAAATCTGTTAGCTAGACCTTTCTTTTCTTTGGATTTTTTTTATGCGAAAGCCACTCGAATAACTATAATTACCGGACTTTTTGATCGTTCGCATCTCACCTACGTCTCTATAGTACGATAACGTTCCATTGCTTGCACACGAATTTACTGCACGTGTGTGAATTCAGAGACGTCTTATAGTTGAACTGCCACTAGATTAGCTGGACGTTTCCGATGCATATTTTAAAAGACTACCTCTAGTATTCGAATACCAAAGGCAGAAAACGAATGCCGCAACTTCAGCGGGAATTGGATGTGATGAGCAGAGGATATGAATCCGTCTGCCACTCTTAAAAATATTCTATGATCGGTCCTTGATAATAAGCGAATGCCAATTGATTCTTGGACAAAGTTTATTTAAAAATTCACATAAATTACATGTCAAGTATCACTCTTCCATCAGTGTTTACATCAGATAGTAGCCGAGGCTTTCCTTCCCTTCTCTGCTATCGCTCCCGAATCGAAATCCTCTCCCCAACGGTCGTTGGAGGTACCTGAAACGAGAGTGAAAGAGATTATTCAAAATGTGAAAGAATGACTAGGTTCACTGTCAGAATGAGAGGGCATCACCCGTTTGCCAAAACCTTTGTTTCCGGAATGTAAACGATACGGTTAAGTAATTCGAAATGTCAGCAACGGTTCGAAAAGTAAGAGATCCCATATCTAATGAAGATGTCTGATGAATCCGGAAAGAAATAAAAAAGAATATATTTTTCTCTTCCTGTGGCACTTGGGAAACGCATTCGGTTTTTTGTTGAGTGAACGGAAATGTTCTGCCAAATATCAGGAAATTGGTGCTTGATGAACTCCATCAAATCCTCGTCCCTTCACAGAGGATGGATGAATGCAATTTCTTTGAGAAAAGTTTTCTTGGTGCCCTAAGAAGGAAGATAATGTCTGTAGCATTCTACGGCATCGTATCCCTTTGAGAAGCAAGAAAGAAGAATGAGGGAACATCTTTATCTTTTGGTAGGTTTATCCCAAGAGTGGTTATCCTTGGATGTTACAGGGATGTTAAATTGCAAAATATGGAATCGTACTTGCACCTACTGAAGGAAGGCGGCTAGAAGGTACACTATAACAGGAATCGTGAAAAATGGAAATTCTCAATAATGAAGGAAAGAACACAGAGCTGAATATGAAACAAATCGAGGAGTGAAGATTCTGCAAGTCACTATATTGGAGTGTTTTCCATGTAGCATATCACACGTTGCAAGATCCTAGAAATATTTGGTCGAATCCATTGAAATAGTCAAAAGAAGATGCCACTTCTTGCTCCTGGAACGAATGCTAGAAGCAAAGGAAAGGATGAAGAAGTGAGTGAATGAGGAAGTAAACAAGTCTTATTTAAAATCAGCCCCTGAACGCTTGGAAGCATGATGGAATTCTGAAGAACATTGCCACGGTGCACAGAAAATATTTCCGAGGAAACACTCAAGACTTGGTTACATATTGGCAGTTGAAAACTCTGGAAATAAGAAGCAAGGATATGGTCGGGCATTCAGGAAGGAGATGGGAGGTCCAAAGATGCACAAAATCGTCCAGTATAGAAGATAAAAAGGGCTGAAAAGAAGTGAATTTGCTCACAATCTACCTCATAGTCATGTGCTGCGCGAAGAGGCAACAGTAGAGAGAGAGGAAAAATAGAACAGTTTATCAACAAGGAACGACCTAACTGCAGATAGAATGGAAACCGATGATGCTAAGGCTCATGGGCCCATCTTGATGTTCTTCAGTTTGATTTGCAACAAGAAGGAATATGGTCTTCTTTCACAAGTAAGAAATCGCCCATTGTATGAAAAGGCTCATTTTTCATCGAATAGTAGTTTCAATTCAGTAGCAACGAAAGAAAAATATGACCAGGTCCAAATCGTACCTTGAGAAGGTAGTCTACTCAGATGTTCAAAGTTGTAAGCAATTTCCTTCATCATCTAAGAATAGGCTTGGCAATCCAATCCGTGAAGACCCTCCTCGTGGACAGCATGGTGAAGGTTCTCGAATCCAAAGGCATCCTGGAATTGAAAGATGATGAGTTCATTGAAAATGAAGACTTTGTCAAGGACCTAGGCGCACACCTACTGCACGAACGGTTTTAAGGCTGTATAATTGATTTCTTTTAACGATGTACGGCTATTTATTCACCTGTCGTACTTTTGAAATAATTAAAAATTAAAACCTCGTATCAGGGAAAGTTTTTGCATGCAGTGCATGCTTGTAAAACATATAAACTGTTGGTGGCAAAGCTCTACGTCGTAATAAATAGGAATATAGAATCAGGCGATAGTAAAACTTGACAAATCAAAGCTTCGGTACGTTCCAAAATGCTGAGAATTCATCAGTCATCAATTAAATTGTTGAAAAAAAAATTTACAAATTTTGAACTACCGCTAAACATTTATCTCGCTTCTGATTGGCTGAGAGAAATGCCACCGCTGTCAGTGTAGAAGCTGTATTGTTAAATTTTATGCCAAATATTTCTTTACCTGATTGCCGATCGAATATCACCAAAAAATCTCTCTCCATTTACGTGGACACCGAGCAATGGCGGTTTTCTTGAAATCCAAAGCATTACGATGACGAAACTTATGAATTCAATATTTTTGCACAGTAAGACTCACGTAGTTGGTAAAAATCATAATAAATACTAATCTTCATTAAATTATAATCCGTCACGACTCACCTCACGTTCATTTTCTAAAATCTTTCTCGAATTTTAGATTCCCGCCGGTGACAATCGCGTCTCCAAATACCGCGGCGCGTTATTCACTTTCCACTGCGACCTCTCCGTGTCAACATCCTCCCTTTCACCAGTCATTCATTTTCCCCTTTTTCTAATTTAATGCACTCTTTGGAGCATATAATCATCCTCATTAAAACTATGAAGCTACGCCCGAACTCTCTGTTCGAAGAAACGGCTTCGGAAACGCACTAAATTTCCCATTGTAGCGATAAGTTACGAGCCCATAAGCACGATGCTGTCGTGAGATATATAAGCCGTCCGTGGATATTATTGTCATTAGTATTTATCTGGTCATTTTCACCGAGGTAAAGATATCTTGAATGGCGATGAATAGGAAGCTAGGTATTCGAAACGCTTCGGTCGGACGCAATCGGTAAATAAAATTCCTGGGCACATTCTTGTCGTCGAGAGAAGAGAAATATTTTTTAATGGGACGTTTCTTACCTTACTTGGCTTTTCGACTGAACCTTGCATCCTCACCAAAAGCCGTGCTGCATCGCCTGCACTGGGATGAGGTGTCACATAGCCGTCCTCTACGAAGCTGCAGTAAATCTAATCAATCTCTTATGTGCAACGCCAACCACAGAACGCAACAACGTTGTCACAATCACTTCATACAGGGAGAAACTTGGAGATTTGATAGCTATTTCCATGGATAGTAAAACGGCGTAACGAAAGCATGGGGAAACTCGATTCACAAATCACAAGTACGAACTCTGCTCGCTGGTGATAGCCGCCTACTGAGGCGACACCGATACGATAACTTGGCCCTCTGTCGGATTTCGAATATTCTCCATATGACGGAAAATGACGATCTATTTCTAGCGCTACTCATTCCTGCGAAGAGATCTATGCGTTTATAACTCTGCTACGATTCGCTTTTTCGAGGACTAAAGTTGGATCGAGTTGCGGCGTGCGCTTAGGTATTTGTCAAGGAGATATCTCGTTCCTTGGAAAAGGGATGATATAAAATGGCAATGACTTAATAAGAAAGAAGAAGATGAAGGACGTCGTATCTCGAAAACCCTAACGTCCGCAAACTATCGACGAAAATTACCACTGTCTCTTCGGAAGAGAGAAGTATCGCACAGAAGCCGAATTAAATCCACCGCAGACTTTCCCCACGGAGGAGCTGCATGCGTCCAATGCGTTGTTTTCCTATTCGCCTCTCCTTACCACCGGGTAATCGTTCGCTGAAACTACCTCCCGTAGCAGGCGTAAGAAGAAGCATTCAAATCGGAATGAAAATTCAAATGATTTAATATTTCACCAGGCATTTTCAAGGCGAGCTGTGACTTTCACGATGTAAGATCGCTCGCGAACATTCTCAACGCTCTTACCGACTACTTTCTCAGCGGAACCGAGATTCTGTATGGCTTTTCCACAAGTTTTACGTATAGATTAAGATTGCAGAGATTCTACTATTAAAATTTTTCTCCGCGGATCGTACATGTTCATTTACAGTTTTCCGGTCAAAGTGGTCGACGACTAAACACTCGTTAATATATATTAATCTCATTCCCCATTTTCCGCACCCTATCATGACTTTATCTAAATCATTTCTAAGAACTAATCTATCCTCACTGCCGTATATTTCCATGTAGAACATTGTATCGCCCGCAATTATCCTATCCTTACATGGAGTGTAAGTATAGGTGTCTCCTGACTTTTGAATGAGACTAGCATAGATCGATAGAGGATCAAAATTAAGAATACACGTCTTTTTTTATAGACGTTTCTCGCCGTAAGTTTAGGAGATATTAACGTTCAAAGATTGCAATTTTTTTCAAATTTCGCGCTTGGACAACCCAAATCCGCTTATCCCTCTTTCGAGCTCCTACGTAATCAGCGAGTTCGGTGGTGGAGATGGTTGATGCATAGACAAAACTTTTTCTGACAGTCATTTTTGCGCGCTGGTCGCTGGTTCGCGACCCGGCAACGGAAATTTTTTTCTCTTCGATTATGATATATTTGTCTCGTATTCAGCGTCTATTACGCAATGTGCATAAAATTTGGAGTTATTATGCGATTTAATATTAACTTTTCTTAATATTTCTGTTCAAGTTTATTATTCATACAATTGGTGCATATTCATACCCTTACATAGTCAGGAGACACCTATGTTTACACTCCTTGTTAGTATCAATTTCTCGTCAAAGGTCGTTGATATATATAAAAAAAATAGGAGCGGCCCGATTTCGCTTTGATACGATATTCCTGTAATAAAACTTGCGAAATAGTTCGCACGCCGGAACCCTGTCTTTTAGAGGGGCGAAAAGCGGAAAAGAATATCCGCAATGCTGGCGATGGCGGACCTAAAAAAACATTCTCCCGATATGGACAAAAAAATTGTGGAAGGATTTGAAAGTTTGGACTTCGGAAGCTTTTCGAATTCTTCGGAAATTTTTCATCTGCAAGCCCACCAGCCTGCCGCATCCTAAGCTCACCGTCGCGAAAATTACATGCTAAATTCTCCTTCCACGACGCATGCTCAAACCGTGTTGCTCGCTAAATGATTCGAGCACTTAAATCATATCTCCCAATATCACTTCCAAAATCGTAGCTCGATCCTAGTGCTCGCCTCAACAAAGCTTTAAAGCAAGATTAGTTTCCGCGTTGGATGGTAACGGAATGGAAAGGGGAGGAAAGATACAGTTATCTGAAAAGTCTATGGAACTTCAACGGATGCATCTACTGATATACCAAATCTGTTAGCTAGACCTTTCTTTTCTTTGGATTTTTTTTATGCGAAAGCCACTCGAATAACTATAATTACCGGACTTTTTGATCGTTCGCATCTCACCTACGTCTCTATAGTACGATAACGTTCCATTGCTTGCACACGAATTTACTGCACGTGTGTGAATTCAGAGACGTCTTATAGTTGAACTGCCACTAGATTAGCTGGACGTTTCCGATGCATATTTTAAAAGACTACCTCTAGTATTCGAATACCAAAGGCAGAAAACGAATGCCGCAACTTCAGCGGGAATTGGATGTGATGAGCAGAGGATATGAATCCGTCTGCCACTCTTAAAAATATTCTATGATCGGTCCTTGATAATAAGCGAATGCCAATTGATTCTTGGACAAAGTTTATTTAAAAATTCACATAAATTACATGTCAAGTATCACTCTTCCATCAGTGTTTACATCAGATAGTAGCCGAGGCTTTCCTTCCCTTCTCTGCTATCGCTCCCGAATCGAAATCCTCTCCCCAACGGTCGTTGGAGGTACCTGAAACGAGAGTGAAAGAGATTATTCAAAATGTGAAAGAATGACTAGGTTCACTGTCAGAATGAGAGGGCATCACCCGTTTGCCAAAACCTTTGTTTCCGGAATGTAAACGATACGGTTAAGTAATTCGAAATGTCAGCAACGGTTCGAAAAGTAAGAGATCCCATATCTAATGAAGATGTCTGATGAATCCGGAAAGAAATAAAAAAGAATATATTTTTCTCTTCCTGTGGCACTTGGGAAACGCATTCGGTTTTTTGTTGAGTGAACGGAAATGTTCTGCCAAATATCAGGAAATTGGTGCTTGATGAACTCCATCAAATCCTCGTCCCTTCACAGAGGATGGATGAATGCAATTTCTTTGAGAAAAGTTTTCTTGGTGCCCTAAGAAGGAAGATAATGTCTGTAGCATTCTACGGCATCGTATCCCTTTGAGAAGCAAGAAAGAAGAATGAGGGAACATCTTTATCTTTTGGTAGGTTTATCCCAAGAGTGGTTATCCTTGGATGTTACAGGGATGTTAAATTGCAAAATATGGAATCGTACTTGCACCTACTGAAGGAAGGCGGCTAGAAGGTACACTATAACAGGAATCGTGAAAAATGGAAATTCTCAATAATGAAGGAAAGAACACAGAGCTGAATATGAAACAAATCGAGGAGTGAAGATTCTGCAAGTCACTATATTGGAGTGTTTTCCATGTAGCATATCACACGTTGCAAGATCCTAGAAATATTTGGTCGAATCCATTGAAATAGTCAAAAGAAGATGCCACTTCTTGCTCCTGGAACGAATGCTAGAAGCAAAGGAAAGGATGAAGAAGTGAGTGAATGAGGAAGTAAACAAGTCGTATTTAAAATCAGCCCCTGAACGCTTGGAAGCATGATGGAATTCTGAAGAACATTGCCACGGTGCACAGAAAATATTTCCGAGGAAACACTCAAGACTTGGTTACATATTGGCAGTTGAAAACTCTGGAAATAAGAAGCAAGCATATGGTCGGGCATTCAGGAAGGAGATGGGAGGTCCAAAGATGCACAAAATCGTCCAGTATAGATGATAAAAAGGGCTGAAAAGAAGTGAATTTGCTCACAATCTACCTCATAGTCATGTGCTGCGCGAAGAGGCAACAGTAGAGAGAGAGGAAAAATAGAACAGTTTATCAACAAGGAACGACCTAACTGCAGATAGAATGGAAACCGATGATGCTAAGGCTCATGGGCCCATCTTGATGTTCTTCAGTTTGATTTGCAACAAGAAGGTATATGGTCTTCTTTCACAAGTAAGAAATCGCCCATTGTATGAAAAGGCTCATTTTTCATCGAATAGTAGTTTCAGTTCAGTAGCAACGAAAGAAAAATATGACCAGGTCCAAATCGTACCTTGAGAAGGTAGTCTACTCAGATGTTCAAAGTTGTAAGCAATTTCCTTCATCATCTAAGAATAGGCTTGGCAATCCAATCCGTGAAGACCCTCCTCGTGGACAGCATGGTGAAGGTTCTCGAATCCAAAGGCATCCTGGAATTGAAAGATGATGATTTCATTAAAAAGGAAGACATTGTCAAGGACCTAGGCGCACACCTTCTGCACGAACGGTTTTAAGGCTGTATAATTGATTTCTTTTAACGATGTACGGCTATTTATTCACCTGTCGTACTTTTGAAATAATTAAAAATTAAAACCTCGTATCAGGGAAAGTTTTTGCATGCAGTGCATGCTTGTAAAACATATAAACTCTTGGTGGCAAAGCTCTACGTCGTAATAAATAGGAATATAGAATCAGGCGATAGTAAAACTTGACAAATCAAAGCTTCGGTACGTTCCAAAATGCTGAGAATTCATCAGTCATCAATTAAATTGTTGAAAAAAAAAATTTACAAATTTTGAACTACCGCTAAACATTTATCTCGCTTCTGATTGGCTGAGAGAAATGCCACCGCTGTCAGTGTAGAAGCTGTATTGTTAAATTTTATGCCAAATATTTCTTTACCTGATTGCCGATCGAATATCACCAAAAAATCTCTCTCCATTTACGTGGACACCGAGCAATGGCGGTTTTCTTGAAATCCAAAGCATTACGATGACGAAACTTATGAATTCAATATTTTTGCACAGTAAGACTCACGTAGTTGGTAAAAATCATAATAAATACTAATCTTCATTAAATTATAATCCGTCACGACTCACCTCACGTTCATTTTCTAAAATCTTTCTCGAATTTTAGATTCCCGCCGGTGACAATCGCGTCTCCAAATACCGCGGCGCGTTATTCACTTTCCACTGCGACCTCTCCGTGTCAACATCCTCCCTTTCACCAGTCATTCATTTTCCCCTTTTTCTAATTTAATGCACTCTTTGGAGCATATAATCATCCTCATTAAAACTATGAAGCTACGCCCGAACTCTCTGTTCGAAGAAACGGCTTCGGAAACGCACTAAATTTCCCATTGTAGCGATAAGTTACGAGCCCATAAGCACGATGCTGTCGTGAGATATATAAGCCGTCCGTGGATATTATTGTCATTAGTATTTATCTGGTCATTTTCACCGAGGTAAAGATATCTTGAATGGCGATGAATAGGAAGCTAGGTATTCGAAACGCTTCGGTCGGACGCAATCGGTAAATAAAATTCCTGGGCACATTCTTGTCGTCGAGGGAAGAGAAATATTTTTTAATGGGACGTTTCTTACCTTACTTGGCTTTTCGACTGAACCTTGCATCCTCACCAAAAGCCGTGCTGCATCGCCTGCACTGGGATGAGATGTCACATAGCCGTCCTCTACGAAGCTGCAGTAAATCTAATCAATCTCTTATGTGCAACGCCAACCACAGAACGCAACAACGTTGTCACAATCACTTCATACAGGGAGAAACTTGGAGATTTGATAGCTATTTCCATGGATAGTAAAACGGCGTAACGAAAGCATGGGGAAACTCGATTCACAAATCACAAGTACGAACTCTGCTCGCTGGTGATAGCCGCCTACTGAGGCGACACCGATACGATAACTTGGCCCACTGTCGGATTTCGAATATTCTCCATATGACGGAAAATGACGATCTATTTCTAGCGCTACTCATTCCTGCGAAGAGATCTATGCGTTTATAACTCTGCTACGATTCGCTTTTTCGAGGACTAAAGTTGGATCGAGTTGCGGCGTGCGCTTAGGTATTTGTCAAGGAGATATCTCGTTCCTTGGAAAAGGGATGATATAAAATGGCAATGACTTAATAAGAAAGAAGAAGATGAAGGACGTCGTATCTCGAAAACCCTAACGTCCGCAAACTATCGACGAAAATTACCACTGTCTCTTCGGAAGAGAGAAGTATCGCACAGAAGCCGAATTAAATCCACCACAGACTTTCCCCACGGAGGAGCTGCATGCGTCCAATGCGTTGTTTTCCTATTCGCCTCTCCTTACCACCGGGTAATCGTTCGCTGAAACTACCTCCCGTAGCAGGCGTAAGAAGAAGCATTCAAATCGGAATGAAAATTCAAATGATTTAATATTTCACCAGGCATTTTCAAGGCGAGCTGTGACTTTCACGATGTAAGATCGCTCGCGAACATTCTCAACGCTCTTACCGACTACTTTCTCAGCGGAACCGAGATTCTGTATGGCTTTTCCACAAGTTTTACGTATAGATTAAGATTGCAGAGATTCTACTATTAAAATTTTTCTCCGCGGATCGTACATGTTCATTTACAGTTTTCCGGTCAAAGTGGTCGACGACTAAACACTCGTTAATATATATTAATCTCATTCCCCATTTTCCGCACCCTATCATGACTTTATCTAAATCATTTCTAAGAACTAATCTATCCTCACTGCCGTATATTTCCATGTAGAACATTGTATCGCCCGCAATTATCCTATCCTTACATGGAGTGTAAGTATAGGTGTCTCCTGACTTTTGAATGAGACTAGCATAGATCGATAGAGGATCAAAATTAAGAATACACGTCTTTTTTTATAGACGTTTCTCGCCGTAAGTTTAGGAGATATTAACGTTCAAAGATTGCAATTTTTTTCAAATTTCGCGCTTGGACAACCCAAATCCGCTTATCCCTCTTTCGAGCTCCTACGTAATCAGCGAGTTCGGTGGTGGAGATGGTTGATGCATAGACAAAACTTTTTCTGACAGTCATTTTTGCGCGCTGGTCGCTGGTTCGCGACCCGGCAACGGAAATTTTTTTCTCTTCGATTATGATATATTTGTCTCGTATTCAGCGTCTATTACGCAATGTGCATAAAATTTGGAGTTATTATGCGATTTAATATTAACTTTTCTTAATATTTCTGTTCAAGTTTATTATTCATACAATTGGTGCATATTCATACCCTTACATAGTCAGGAGACACCTATGTTTACACTCCTTGTTAGTATCAATTTCTCGTCAAAGGTCGTTGATATATATAAAAAAAATAGGAGCGGCCCGATTTCGCTTTGATACGATATTCCTGTAATAAAACTTGCGAAATAGTTCGCACGCCGGAACCCTGTCTTTTAGAGGGGCGAAAAGCGGAAAAGAATATCCGCAATGCTGGCGATGGCGGACCTAAAAAAACATTCTCCCGATATGGACAAAAAAATTGTGGAAGGATTTGAAAGTTTGGACTTCGGAAGCTTTTCGAATTCTTCGGAAATTTTTCATCTGCAAGCCCACCAGCCTGCCGCATCCTAAGCTCACCGTCGCGAAAATTACATGCTAAATTCTCCTTCCACGACGCATGCTCAAACCGTGTTGCTCGCTAAATGATTCGAGCACTTAAATCATATCTCCCAATATCACTTCCAAAATCGTAGCTCGATCCTAGTGCTCGCCTCAACAAAGCTTTAAAGCAAGATTAGTTTCCGCGTTGGATGGTAACGGAATGGAAAGGGGAGGAAAGATACAGTTATCTGAAAAGTCTATGGAACTTCAACGGATGCATCTACTGATATACCAAATCTGTTAGCTAGACCTTTCTTTTCTTTGGATTTTTTTTATGCGAAAGCCACTCGAATAACTATAATTACCGGACTTTTTGATCGTTCGCATCTCACCTACGTCTCTATAGTACGATAACGTTCCATTGCTTGCACACGAATTTACTGCACGTGTGTGAATTCAGAGACGTCTTATAGTTGAACTGCCACTAGATTAGCTGGACGTTTCCGATGCATATTTTAAAAGACTACCTCTAGTATTCGAATACCAAAGGCAGAAAACGAATGCCGCAACTTCAGCGGGAATTGGATGTGATGAGCAGAGGATATGAATCCGTCTGCCACTCTTAAAAATATTCTATGATCGGTCCTTGATAATAAGCGAATGCCAATTGATTCTTGGACAAAGTTTATTTAAAAATTCACATAAATTACATGTCAAGTATCACTCTTCCATCAGTGTTTACATCAGATAGTAGCCGAGGTTTTCCTTCCCTTCTCTGCTATCGCTCCCGAATCGAAATCCTCTCCCCAACGGTCGTTGGAGGTACCTGAAACGAGAGTGAAAGAGATTATTCAAAATGTGAAAGAATGACTAGGTTCACTGTCAGAATGAGAGGGCATCACCCGTTTGCCAAAACCTTTGTTTCCGGAATGTAAACGATACGGTTAAGTAATTCGAAATGTCAGCAACGGTTCGAAAAGTAAGAGATCCCATATCTAATGAAGATGTCTGATGAATCCGGAGAGAAATAAAAAAGAATATATTTTTCTCTTCCTGTGGCACTTGGGAAACGCATTCGGTTTTTTGTTGAGTGAACGGAAATGTTCTGCCAAATATCAGGAAATTGGTGCTTGATGAACTCCATCAAATCCTCGTCCCTTCACAGAGGATGGATGAATGCAATTTCTTTGAGAAAAGTTTTCTTGGTGCCCTAAGAAGGAAGATAATGTCTGTAGCATTCTACGGCATCGTATCCCTTTGAGAAGCAAGAAAGAAGAATGAGGGAACAACTTTATCTTTTGGTAGGTTTATCCCAAGAGTGGTTATCCTTGGATGTTACAGGGATGTTAAATTGCAAAATATGGAATCGTACTTGCACCTACTGAAGGAAGGCGGCTAGAAGGTACACTATAACAGGAATCGTGAAAAATGGAAATTCTCAATAATGAAGGAAAGAACACAGAGCTGAATATGAAACAAATCGAGGAGTGAAGATTCTGCAAGTCACTATATTGGAGTGTTTCCCATGTAGCATATCACACGTTGCAAGATCCTAGAAATATTTGGTCGAATCCATTGAAATAGTCAAAAGAAGATGCCACTTCTTGCTCCTAGAACGAATGCTAGAAGCAAAGGAAAGGATGAAGAAGTGAGTGAATGAGGAAGTAAACAAGTCGTATTTAAAATCAGCCCCTGAACGCTGGGAAGCATGATAGAATTCTGAAGAACATTGCCACGGTGCACAGAAAATATTTCCGAGGAAACACTCAAGACTTGGTTACATATTGGCAGTTGAAAACTCTGGAAATAAGAAGCAAGGATATGGTCGGGCATTCAGGAAGGAGATGGGAGGTCCAAAGATACACAAAATCGTCCAGTATAGAAGATAAAAAGGGCTGAAAAGAAGTGAATTTGTTCACAATCTACCTCATAGTCATGTGCTGCGCGAAGAGGCAACAGTAGAGAGAGAGGAAAAATAGAACAGTTTATCAACAAGGAACGACCTAACTGCAGATAGAATGGAAACCGATGATGCTAAGGCTCATGGGCCCATCTTGATGTTCTTCAGTTTGATTTGCAACAAGAAGGAATATGGTCTTCTTTCACAAGTAAGAAATCGCCCATTGTATGAAAAGGCTCATTTTTCATCGAATAGTAGTTTCAATTCAGTAGCAACGAAAGAAAAATATGACCAGGTCCAAATCGTACCTTGAGAAGGTAGTCTACTCAGATGTTCAAAGTTGTAAGCAATTTCCTTCATCATCTAAGAATAGGCTTGGCAATCCAATCCGTGAAGACCCTCCTCGTGGACAGCATGGTGAAGGTTCTCGAATCCAAAGGCATCCTGGAATTGAAAGATGATGAGTTCATTAAAAAGGAAGACTTTGTCAAGGACCTAGTCGCACACCTACTGCACGAACGGTTTTAAGGCTGTATAATTGATTTCTTTTAACGATGTACGGCTATTTATTCACCTGTCGTACTTTTGAAATAATTAAAAATTAAAACCTCGTATCAGGGAAAGTTTTTGCATGCAGTGCATGCTTGTAAAACATATAAACTGTTGGTGGCAAAGCTCTACGTCGTAATAAATAGGAATATAGAATCAGGCGATAGTAAAACTTGACAAATCAAAGCTTCGGTACGTTCCAAAATGCTGAGAATTTATCAGTCATCAATTAAATTGTTTAAAAAAAAAATTTACAAATTTTGAACTACCGCTAAACATTTATCTCGCTTCTGATTGGCTGAGAGAAATGCCACCGCTGTCAGTGTAGAAGCTGTATTGTTAAATTTTATGCCAAATATTTCTTTACCTGATTGCCGATCGAATATCACCAAAAAATCTCTCTCCATTTACGTGGACACCGAGCAATGGCGGTTTTCTAGAAATCCAAAGCATTACGATGACGAAACTTATGAATTCAATATTTTTGCACAGTAAGACTCACGTAGTTGGTAAAAATCATAATAAATACTAATCTTCATTAAATTATAATCCGTCACGACTCACCTCACGTTCATTTTCTAAAATCTTTCTCGAATTTTAGATTCCCGCCGGTGACAATCGCGTCTCCAAATACCGCGGCGCGTTATTCACTTTCCACTGCGACCTCTCCGTGTCAACATCCTCCCTTTCACCAGTCATTCATTTTCCCCTTTTTCTAATTTAATGCACTCTTTGGAGCATATAATCATCCTCATTAAAACTATGAAGCTACGCCCGAGCTCTCTGTTCGAAGAAACGGCTTCGGAAACGCACTAAATTTCCCATTGTAGCGATAAGTTACGAGCCCATAAGCACGATGCTGTCGTGAGATATATAAGCCGTCCGTGGATATTATTGTCATTAGTATTTATCTGGTCATTTTCACCGAGGTAAAGATATCTTGAATGGCGATGAATAGGAAGCTAGGTATTCGAAACGCTTCGGTCGGACGCAATCGGTAAATAAAATTCCTGGGCACATTCTTGTCGTCGAGGGAAGAGAAATATTTTTTAATGGGACGTTTCTTACCTTACTTGGCTTTTCGACTGAACCTTGCATCCTCACCAAAAGCCGTGCTGCATCGCCTGCACTGGGATGAGGTGTCACATAGCCGTCCTCTACGAAGCTGCAGTAAATCTAATCAATCTCTTATGTGCAACGCCAACCACAGAACGCAACAACGTTGTCACAATCACTTCATACAGGGAGAAACTTGGAGATTTGATAGCTATTTCCATGGATAGTAAAACGGCGTAACGAAAGCATGGGGAAACTCGATTCACAAATCACAAGTACGAACTCTGCTCGCTGGTGATAGCCGCCTACTGAGGCGACACCGATACGATAACTTGGCCCTCTGTCGGATTTCGAATATTCTCCATATGACGGAAAATGACGATCTATTTCTAGCGCTCCTCATTCCTGCGAAGAGATCTATGCGTTTATAACTCTGCTACGATTCGCTTTTTCGAGGACTAAAGTTGGATCGAGTTGCGGCGTGCGCTTAGGTATTTGTCAAGGAGATATCTCGTTCCTTGGAAAAGGGATGATATAAAATGGCAATGACTTAATAAGAAAGAAGAAGATGAAGGACGTCGTATCTCGAAAACCCTAACGTCCGCAAACTATCGACGAAAATTACCACTGTCTCTTCGGAAGAGAGAAGTATCGCACAGAAGCCGAATTAAATCCACCGCAGACTTTCCCCACGGAGGAGCTGCATGCGTCCAATGCGTTGTTTTCCTATTCGCCTCTCCTTACCACCGGGTAATCGTTCGCTGAAACTACCTCCCGTAGCAGGCGTAAGAAGAAGCATTCAAATCGGAATGAAAATTCAAATGATTTAATATTTCACCAGGCATTTTCAAGGCGAGCTGTGACTTTCACGATGTAAGATCGCTCGCGAACATTCTCAACGCTCTTACCGACTACCCTCTCAGCGGAACCGAGATTCTGTATGGCTTTTCCACAAGTTTTACGTATAGATTAAGATTGCAGAGATTCTACTATTAAAATTTTTCTCCGCGGATCGTACATGTTCATTTACAGTTTTCCGGTCAAAGTGGTCGACGACTAAACACTCGTTAATATATATTAATCTCATTCCCCATTTTCCGCACCCTATCATGACTTTATCTAAATCATTTCTAAGAACTAATCTATCCTCAATGCCGTATATTTCCATGTAGAACATTGTATCGCCCGCAATTATCCTATCCTTACATGGAGTGTAAGTATAGGTGTCTCCTGACTTTTGAATGAGACTAGCATAGATCGATAGAGGATCAAAATTAAGAATACACGTCTTTTTTTATAGACGTTTCTCGCCGTAAGTTTAGGAGATATTAACGTTCAAAGATTGCAATTTTTTTCAAATTTCGCGCTTGGACAACCCAAATCCGCTTATCCCTCTTTCGAGCTCCTACGTAATCAGCGAGTTCGGTGGTGGAGATGGTTGATGCATAGACGAAACTTTTTCTGACAGTCATTTTTGCGCGCTGGTCGCTGGTTCGCGACCCGGCAACGGAAATTTTTTTCTCTTCGATTATGATATATTTGTCTCGTATTCATCGTCTATTACGCAATGTGCATAAAATTTGGAGTTATTATGCGATTTAATATTAACTTTTCTTAGGATTTCTGTTCAAGTTTATTATTCATACAATTGGTGCATATTCATACCCTTACATAGTCAGGAGACACCTATGTTTACACTCCTTGTTAGTATCAATTTCTCGTCAAAGGTCGTTGATATATATAAAAAAAATAAGAGCGGCCCGATTTCGCTTTGATACGATATTCCTGTAATAAAACTTGCGAAATAGTTCGCACGCCGGAACCCTGTCTTTTAGAGGGGCGAAAAGCGGAAAAGAATATCCGCAATGCTGGCGATGGCGGACCTAAAAAAACATTCTCCCGATATGGACAAAAAAATTGTGGAAGGATTTGAAAGTTTGGACTTCGGAAGCTTTTCGAATTCTTCGGAAATTTTTCATCTGCAAGCCCACCAGCCTGCCGCATCCTAAGCTCACCGTCGCGAAAATTACATGCTAAATTCTCCTTCCACGACGCATGCTCAAACCGTGTTGCTCGCTAAATGATTCGAGCACTTAAATCATATCTCCCAATATCACTTCCAAAATCGTAGCTCGATCCTAGTGCTCGCCTCAACAAAGCTTTAAAGCAAGATTAGTTTCCGCGTTGGATGGTAACGGAATGGAAAGGGGAGGAAAGATACAGTTATCTGAAAAGTCTATGGAACTTCAACGGATGCATCTACTGATATACCAAATCTGTTAGCTAGACCTTTCTTTTCTTTGGATTTTTTTTATGCGAAAGCCACTCGAATAACTATAATTACCGGACTTTTTGATCGTTCGCATCTCACCTACGTCTCTATAGTACGATAACGTTCCATTGCTTGCACACGAATTTACTGCACGTGTGTGAATTCAGAGACGTCTTATAGTTGAACTGCCACTAGATTAGCTGGACGTTTCCGATGCATATTTTAAAAGACTACCTCTAGTATTCGAATACCAAAGGCAGAAAACGAATGCCGCAACTTCAGCGGGAATTGGATGTGATGAGCAGAGGATATGAATCCGTCTGCCACTCTTAAAAATATTCTATGATCGGTCCTTGATAATAAGCGAATGCCAATTGATTCTTGGACAAAGTTTATTTAAAAATTCACATAAATTACATGTCAAGTATCACTCTTCCATCAGTGTTTACATCAGATAGTAGCCGAGGCTTTCCTTCCCTTCTCTGCTATCGCTCCCGAATCGAAATCCTCTCCCCAACGGTCGTTGGAGGTACCTGAAACGAGAGTGAAAGAGATTATTCAAAATGTGAAAGAATGACTAGGTTCACTGTCAGAATGAGAGGGCATCACCCGTTTGCCAAAACCTTTGTTTCCGGAATGTAAACGATACGGTTAAGTAATTCGAAATGTCAGCAACGGTTCGAAAAGTAAGAGATCCCATATCTAATGAAGATGTCTGATGAATCCGGAAAGAAATAAAAAAGAATATATTTTTCTCTTCCTGTGGCACTTGGGAAACGCATTCGGTTTTTTGTTGAGTGAACGGAAATGTTCTGCCAAATATCAGGAAATTGGTGCTTGATGAACTCCATCAAATCCTCGTCCCTTCACAGAGGATGGATGAATGCAATTTCTTTGAGAAAAGTTTTCTTGGTGCCCTAAGAAGGAAGATAATGTCTGTAGCATTCTACGGCATCGTATCCCTTTGAGAAGCAAGAAAGAAGAATGAGGGAACATCTTTATCTTTTGGTAGGTTTATCCCAAGAGTGGTTATCCTTGGATGTTACAGGGATGTTAAATTGCAAAATATGGAATCGTACTTGCACCTACTGAAGGAAGGCGGCTAGAAGGTACACTATAACAGGAATCGTGAAAAATGGAAATTCTCAATAATGAAGGAAAGAACACAGAGCTGAATATGAAACAAATCGAGGAGTGAAGATTCTGCAAGTCACTATATTGGAGTGTTTTCCATGTAGCATATCACACGTTGCAAGATCCTAGAAATATTTGGTCGAATCCATTGAAATAGTCAAAAGAAGATGCCACTTCTTGCTCCTGGAACGAATGCTAGAAGCAAAGGAAAGGATGAAGAAGTGAGTGAATGAGGAAGTAAACAAGTCGTATTTAAAATCAGCCCCTGAACGCTTGGAAGCATGATGGAATTCTGAAGAACATTGCCACGGTGCACAGAAAATATTTCCGAGGAAACACTCAAGACTTGGTTACATATTGGCAGTTGAAAACTCTGGAAATAAGAAGCAAGCATATGGTCGGGCATTCAGGAAGGAGATGGGAGGTCCAAAGATGCACAAAATCGTCCAGTATAGATGATAAAAAGGGCTGAAAAGAAGTGAATTTGCTCACAATCTACCTCATAGTCATGTGCTGCGCGAAGAGGCAACAGTAGAGAGAGAGGAAAAATAGAACAGTTTATCAAAAAGGAACGACCTAACTGCAGATTGAATGGAAACCGATGATGCTAAGGCTCATGGGCCCATCTTGATGTTCTTCAGTTTGATTTGCAACAAGAAGGTATATGGTCTTCTTTCACAAGTAAGAAATCGCCCATTGTATGAAAAGGCTCATTTTTCATTGAATAGTAGTTTCAGTTCAGTAGCAACGAAAGAAAAATATGACCAGGTCCAAATCGTACCTTGAGAAGGTAGTCTACTCAGATGTTCAAAGTTGTAAGCAATTTCCTTCATCATCTAAGAATAGGCTTGGCAATCCAATCCGTGAAGACCCTCCTCGTGGACAGCATGGTGAAGGTTCTCGAATCCAAAGGCATCCTGGAATTGAAAGATGATGAGTTCATTAAAAAGGAAGACATTGTCAAGGACCTAGGCGCACACCTTCTGCACGAACGGTTTTAAGGCTGTATAATTGATTTCTTTTAACGATGTACGGCTATTTATTCACCTGTCGTACTTTTGAAATAATTAAAAATTAAAACCTCGTATCAGGGAAAGTTTTTGCATGCAGTGCATGCTTGTAAAACATATAAACTCTTGGTGGCAAAGCTCTACGTCGTAATAAATAGGAATATAGAATCAGGCGATAGTAAAACTTGACAAATCAAAGCTTCGGTACGTTCCAAAATGCTGAGAATTCATCAGTCATCAATTAAATTGTTGAAAAAAAAATTTACAAATTTTGAACTACCGCTAAACATTTATCTCGCTTCTGATTGGCTGAGAGAAATGCCACCGCTGTCAGTGTAGAAGCTGTATTGTTAAATTTTATGCCAAATATTTCTTTACCTGATTGCCGATCGAATATCACCAAAAAATCTCTCTCCATTTACGTGGACACCGAGCAATGGCGGTTTTCTTGAAATCCAAAGCATTACGATGACGAAAATTATGAATTCAATATTTTTGCACAGTAAGACTCACGTAGTTGGTAAAAATCATAATAAATACTAATCTTCATTAAATTATAATCCGTCACGACTCACCTCACGTTCATTTTCTAAAATCTTTCTCGAATTTTAGATTCCCGCCGGTGACAATCGCGTCTCCAAATACCGCGGCGCGTTATTCACTTTCCACTGCGACCTCTCCGTGTCAACATCCTCCCTTTCACCAGTCATTCATTTTCCCCTTTTTCTAATTTAATGCACTCTTTGGAGCATATAATCATCCTCATTAAAACTATGAAGCTACGCCCGAGCTCTCTGTTCGAAGAAACGGCTTCGGAAACGCACTAAATTTCCCATTGTAGCGATAAGTTACGAGCCCATAAGCACGATGCTGTCGTGAGATATATAAGCCGTCCGTGGATATTATTGTCATTAGTACTTATCTGGTCATTTTCACCGAGGTAAAGATATCTTGAATGGCGATGAATAGGAAGCTAGGTATTCGAAACGCTTCGGTCGGACGCAATCGGTAAATAAAATTCCTGGGCACATTCTTGTCGTCGAGGGAAGAGAAATATTTTTTAATGGGACGTTTCTTACCTTACTTGGCTTTTCGACTGAACCTTGCATCCTCACCAAAAGCCGTGCTGCATCGCCTGCACTGGGATGAGGTGTCACATAGCCGTCCTCTACGAAGCTGCAGTAAATCTAATCAATCTCTTATGTGCAACGCCAACCACAGAACGCAACAACGTTGTCACAATCACTTCATACAGGGAGAAACTTGGAGATTTGATAGCTATTTCCATGGATAGTAAAACGGCGTAACGAAAGCATGGGGAAACTCGATTCACAAATCACAAGTACGAACTCTGCTCGCTGGTGATAGCCGCCTACTGAGGCGACACCGATACGATAACTTGGCCCTCTGTCGGATTTCGAATATTCTCCATATGACGGAAAATGACGATCTATTTCTAGCGCTCCTCATTCCTGCGAAGAGATCTATGCGTTTATAACTCAGCTACGATTCGCTTTTTCGAGGACTAAAGTTGGATCGAGTTGCGGCGTGCGCTTAGGTATTTGTCAAGGAGATATCTCGTTCCTTGGAAAAGGGATGATATAAAATGGCAATGACTTAATAAGAAAGAAGAAGATGAAGGACGTCGTCTCTCGAAAACCCTAACTTCCGCAAAGTATCGACGAAAATTACTACTGTCTCTTCGGAAGAGAGAAGTATCGCACAGAGGCCGAATTAAATCCACCGCAGACTTTCCCCACGGAGGAGCTGCATGCGTCCAATGCGTTGTTTTCCTATTCGCCTCTCCTTACCACCGGGTAATCGTTCGCTGAAACTACCTCCCGTAGCAGGCGTAAGAAGAAGCATTCAAATCGGAATGAAAATTCAAATGATTTAATATTTCACCAGGCATTTTCAAGGCGAGCTGTGACTTTCACGATGTAAGATCGCTCGCGAACATTCTCAACGCTCTTACCGACTACCCTCTCAGCGGAACCGAGATTCTGTATGGCTTTTCCACAAGTTTTACGTATAGATTAAGATTGCAGAGATTCTACTATTAAAATTTTTCTCCGCGGATCGTACATGTTCATTTACAGTTTTCCGGTCAAAGTGGTCGACGACTAAACACTCGTTAATATATATTAATCTCATTCCCCATTTTCCGCACCCTATCATGACTTTATCTAAATCATTTCTAAGAACTAATCTATCCTCACTGCCATATAATTCCATGTAGAACATTGTATCGCCCGCAATTATCCTAACCTTACATGGAGTGTAAGTATAGGTGTCTCCTGACTTTTGAATGAGACTAGCATAGATCGATAGAGGATCAAAATTAAGAATACACGTCTTTTTTTATAGACGTTTCTCGCCGTAAGTTTAGGAGATATTAACGTTCAAAGATTGCAATTTTCAAGCATCACCATTTGAATGTGGGTTTAACCCATTTAATAAATCCCGAATTCCATTCTCTCATCATTTTTTTCTTATTGCAGTAACCTCTAATTTTTGTTGTAGAAATTGTGATTCTTCTTCCCATAATCGAAAGAGAAAATAGAATCGTATCATGAAGAGTTGTATCACCAACGTTTATTGTAATTCTATTAGTAGGACTATACCACAAATGAAACCAGGGTGTACTTGAATGATGAAATTAGGATAATTGTTAGTTATAACATTTGATTTGCATTCAAAAAGTGGTGATTTATTCAACGTATCTTAAATCAGAAGCAAAAATTGCAATCAGTTTCGACCTGATTATCATCTGAAGTTAAAGGAAAAAAAACAAGTTAAACCTCCCATAAAAGGGATATCCTGACAATCTCCCAGGTTGGGAATAATTATTCCAGCACGTATAAAAAGAAGAGCCTTAAATGATGCATGAGTTAATAGGTGAAAAAATGCCAATTCTGTATAACCCATAGCCAAAATTCTTATTATTAATCCAAGTTGACTTAATGCAGAAAGAGCAATAATTTTTTTTCAAATCAAATTCATAATTTGCCCCTATTCCAGATATAAATATGGTTATGCCTCCAATTAATGATAAATACTTACCTTACCCACTATTTATAACCAGAACATTAAATCGGATTATTAAATAAACCCCAGCCGTAACTAAAGTAGAAGAATGAACCAATGAAGATACTGGTGTTGGAGCCGCCATTGCAGTTCGTAATCAAGAAGAAAAAGCAATTTGAGCACTATTAGTTATAGCAGCAAAAACCATTAATAAAGAAATTATAATCCCTTCAAAATCAATAAATATATAATTTAAATAAAAAGCATAATTTCATCTACCATAATTTAATATTCAGGCAATACCTAATAAAAGGCTACATCACCGAGGGGATTAGATAAAACAGTTAATATTCCAGCTCTATAAGACTAAAAATTTTTATAGTAGATTGCTAAGAGATAAGAAATTAAACCAAGACCATCCCAAACTAATAGGATTGAAATTATATTTGGTCTAATAATAAATAATGTTATTGAAAATTCAAATATTAATACAAATAAAATAAACTGAGAGATATAAGGATCTCCTTCCATATTATTATTTCTATAAAAAATTACTATACTAGAAAGAAATAAAACAAAACGTATAAACACTAAAGATATTCAGTCAAATAGTATAGTTATTACAATATTTATGGAATTTAAAGGAAGAACACCCCATTCAAAAAATACAGTCAAATTATTTACACAAAATTAAATACCTAATGTAAGATTAGTTAAAGATAACACTTAAAATATTAAAGATCTAATAAAACAAATATTTAAGCGTCAATTAATGATCTTAAGCAAACGATATTGCATTATTGACACCACAAATCAAAATTTTAAATTAAACTTTTTAGATTAAAATCTGTCGAAAAATAAATCTCTTTTTAAAGTGATGTAATTTAAAGGAAATCAGTGTAATAATAAAGGTAAATATACACGATAGTATCCGAAATTTGAACTATACGAAGTAGAAAAAGTCTTTCCATGCTGGGTATATCTATATAAATATAAAGCATAAGCAGCTCTAAAAAATGATGAAAAAATAATTGCAATTATAGTTACTCAACTTCAACTTAGAATTCTATTACGTAAACTAATTTCCCCTAACAAATTAATTCTAGGTGGAGCAGCCATGTTACATGAACTAAGAAGAAATCACCATAAACATATTCTAGTTATTAGATTAATGAATCCCTTATTAATAAATAATCTTCAACTTCCTAATCGTTCATAAGAAATATTAGCAAGAACTTGATGAACATAAACCATGAGCAATTATTAAAACATAAGTATTACCTAAACCTCAACAAGTTATTGTTATTAATCTAGCTAATACAATCCCTATATGAACAATAGACGAATAAGCAATTAATGACCTCAGATCAACTTGAAATAAACAAATTAATCTGACAATCACTCCTCCTACTAAACAAATATCTATTCACATAAAATTAAACTTCACTCCTGCAGATGTAATTAATCTAAAAACACGCAAAAGACCATACCCTCCTAACTACCCCGCTAAAGTTATAGATCCAGAAAAAGGAGGTTCAACATGAGCCTTTGGTAATAACAAGTGAAATAAAAATATAGGCATTTTAACTAAAAAGGCAAATGGTAACGAGATATAAGAATAAAAGCTGACATTGCAAATGTGAAGATAATCAAAAACATAAATTCAGTCTACCCAAATTTTTATATAAATTACAAATTGAAACTAATAAAGGTAGAGATGCAAATAAAGTATAAAATAATAAGTTTATACCTGCCTGTACACTTTCAGGTTGATAACCTCTCCGTAAGACTAAAAGAAATATAGGAATTAATGATATTTAAAAAAATAAATATAATATAAATAAATTAGCTGTTATAAAAGTAATAATAATAATATTATTATTATTATTATTATTATTATTATTATTGTACATACAAAAAACTGGGTAAAGTTTTTATGAGAATAAATTGAAGATCTAGCTAGTAACATTAAACAGCAAATTCAAAATATTAAAAAATTAAACCATAACTTAACACATCATAACCAAAATAAAATCTTATATTGCAATAAGAAAAAACTATATAACCTTCTAATAAAAAAATAAAAGAAGCAAAAAAATGAAGGAGACTACTAATCAAAATGCAGGGGTAAAACATAATTGGATCATTAAAATAAGATATAAAACAAACTTTAGCATTGTAGAAGTCTAAATGAACTAAAATAATCATTGCCCTGTCTCCGAATTATAGAAACTAAAATTCCTAAACCCAAAGCTCCTTCATCTACCCCAAAAGTCATAAAATATATAAGAAAATAAAGATCAGAATAAAAAAGTAATACAAAAAAAATTAAACAAAAGTCTAAGAATTATAAATTCTAAACTTAGCGGAGTAGAAAGAAGGTTCTTGCGTTTAGATACAAATGATCATAAACCTCAAGTATTTTGAAAGTACAATAAAAGGAGTAATACCCTTATTAGTTTCACTGAAATTTGTACATTGAATTAAAAATGAAAGGATTATAATCTTTAATCCAGAGAAAAAAAATAAGTAATTTAATGAGACAGGAAGGAATCTTTTTCAAGCCAAATATATATTAATTTATCATAACGATAACAAGGCAGATTTCCAATTTTCAAGGCAGAATATAAATGATACTAATACTAACTTTAAAATAAAAATCGGTGAGTAAAAATCAACTCCTAAGAACTTTACCACAAATAAAATTCTTGAATATTCTGCTACAAAAATTAACGCAAACCCACCTCTTCTATACTCAACGTTAAATCCTGACACAAGCTCAGACTCACCTTCAGCAAAATCAAAAGGAGTATGATTAGTATCTGCTAGAAGAAGGAAATCAAATAATTATTAAAGGAATAATATATAAAGCAAATATAATCTCGATAAAGAGAAAATTGATACATTCTATATACATTAGAAAGAAAAATAAAAGAGATTAACCCATTTATGCTGAAGGTAAAAACTTTTTAATTATTATCTGATATTCATATAAATTGGTTTAAAAGAATAAAAAAAAGAGTTTGAAAGAAAATTTAGTTAAAGTTATCTGGTTACAGAGTTACATGGTGTTCCAAAAATGGAACACTAGGCAAAAGCGCTACCTAATACATAGAATGTAGTCTTCGGTATGATAGTCCTTAGAGCACTTTATTTGAAGGGCAACATTGCATTTCTTACAGCAAAAAGTGGTATATTTGCGGCATTCTACAATATTTTGGTTTGCTTTGATTGTTTTGTGATTACATGATTCTGGTCATCATAACGGGAGTCCTTATTGCGTTTCTAAGAAGGTCTTCCCAGTTTGGGCCGAATTACCATGGGTCTTCAGATAATGGCATGCCACACAGCGAAGAAACTCAAAAAGATCCATTGGCTTTGGATCGTAAGTTTTATGCAGCTGCCAAGCATTTTGTACAGCTAATTGGTTGCTGCACTTGGATCTTCTTTTTATGTTTTTGTGAATAGCGATTGACAAGACACAGCGGATTGACACCAGCCCCAGATGATGTAACTTTGACAACACTGTTATCATTCAGCATCCATATTGACTGTGCCTTCAATTCTGTAATCAAACGCAACCCTTTCTTTATTTTTTAGGGCATCTTCTGATTCCAAAAGGATTTTGTCGATTCGATTTTTTCTCACTGTGCGGGTTGCTTGATGACCATTTGAACTGAGTGTATCAAAAAGTGCAATGTCCAGGGTGCTCCTTCATGAGTGCATCAGTAAACTGTAGGACAACGGATGCACCGACACCATATTCCTCATAATTAGTGTTTGGGTTTTACCTTGATATGGTTGAAACCAACAAATATAACCTAGGCATGTGGCACCACATCAAAACTTGTACCCAAACCGAAAAGGTTTTCCCCAAATAAACTGTTTGCGTTCATGACGACCAAAGTAAGGAATCATAGACTCGTTAAAGCTGAAGTCTGTTTTGTTTGGTACAAATAGCATGCATCTCTCTTCTGGATCAAAATTTTCTTGAACAAGGTACGCAGGGGCACGCAAAGAATCAGGCAGATTATTTATTGTTTCTCCTTCTTTATCAACAGAGTCCTCATCAGAAACAGGAGTTGTTGCATTTTCAGGAGGTCCTATGATAATTGCATTTGCTTTTATGTCATAATTTGTCTACAACAGGTCAGCTATTTTTGTAGGGTTAATGTTTTATGCAACTTGAGACTTAAAAGTGGTGAAAATTAAAAAACAAAGATAAAGGCCATATATGTAAATAAAAAAGTATACGGCGAAGTCACAGTAGTGGTTGTGCCTAGTGTACCAAAAATGGAACAATCAACTTTTCTATCCTCTAACTTGTATATGAATAACATTTTCTGTATGTTCTGATTATGACATGAAACAGTGAGTATTCAAGTAGTAATAGAAAAATAAATAAAATCTATAGACGGTAAATCACTTAAGTTATAATTAAAGTTTATCGAGTGAGTCTTGAAAAATCTACTCAAAAAAATAAAGCTAGGTTTTACAACGTCCACCTAGCTCTGTGTTCGCTCTGTGACTAATTCCGTGAATTCGGTTATGCTATACATACCCTTACAAAGAAGGCAGGAAGTTTTCACCCACTTCCCAGATTTCTTGTAAGCGATAGGATATAAAATAACTTCACGTAACTGCCGTTCCAAAAACGGAACTCTAGGCATAAATGGGTTAAGAACATTCTTTTCTATGATCACCTAAGTTCATGGAAAATATCTTAATAATTGAAGCTGATCCTATCTCATCTTCTTTTCATTCTATTTTCTTAAGTCAATGTTTTTGTTTTTAGATTGTATTTCATCTAATATTTACTTATGTAACATTTGTGTAAAGGAACTCTTATATTGCTCATCTTGGTATGACAGAGAGGAATATGTGTGTACAGTTATTGTCTTGAAGCATATAAACATATAATAATATCTTAGTGATAGATTTCAATGCTTGGTTGCAGATGTGCTTGGGACTACAAGATATAGATGAGAAGAATGGGCAACATTTTTTTGCACTGATTTACTGGGATTTAGGTTCAGCATGAAGACATTACTTTGGATCAAGAACACTGCAAGTTAGTCTTAAAGGAAAAATAATTTGAAATGGAAATGGTGCATTGATATGGATCGTAAAAGCTTTTATTTATTTCAGGACTAAGGTCCTCCAAGCAAGCACCTGAGACATATTATACATCTTCCTATTTAGGAATTGAATCCCTCTCATTGCAGCATTTCTTTGATTGTCACTACACTCGGATATAACAATGTGAAGGTTTGGCATATTCAAGAATTTCTTTACAGTTTGTCTTTTACAGATATCTACTTGATGACCTGCCTCCATATATTTATTTTGACACTTGTGAACAGAATTAGAAGAGATATCCTACCATTCATCCATGATATCTCCTTTTATAAAAGGTGAATGATGTTTGAACATAACGACATGCAATATAGACTGACAGGTAATAAAGAATTATTATAGATGCAATGAACTAGACTCTGATAATAAATAAAGCATTTTCTTATCATCTAGTTTTTTTCATGCAAGCTTCTCAGAAATTTAACATTCCAATGCTATGTTCCTGGAGGTACCTCAGGAAAGGAAGCTGAAAATTATTCCACCAAAGGTCAAAACTAAAGGAAAGGTAAGTGACTATTACATTGGGATTAACGTGGAATACCACAGTTTTATTATTCAAATGGTCTTGAAAACGAATCGGTAATTCAAGAAATAGCATATACCAAGAGTGAGAATGATTTTGGATTTATAAGAGTTGTCAGTGTTAGTCTACATAGTTGAAGTTGTGAAATATTTGTAGAAAAGTGGATCGTGCTACCCGTGATGAGTAGGTGAAGTGCAAATATATATGCATGGATTAAGAGAATTGAGTGACAGTAATAGTAATTAGACCATCCATGGTTTTTTCTAATCGAGATAATAAGTAACTTTTAAGAAGTGACTCTTAAGATAAACTATCTTCCTTAGAGTAGTTTGCAATGTTGATGGCCAAAATAGAAATGAGTAACTATGCAATACTTACAAATGCAAGAATTACAAATGATTTTTTACCACCCAAAGTTGAATTGCAAAGATTGTGTTCCGATGTATTTGAATTCAATAAGAATAATTATACTTAGCTTAATAGGTTATAGATTTAAAACATTTTAGCAGCAAAGGAAGACCTAACTGCAGGTGGAATGGAATCTGATGATAATAATGCTGAATGCTCATGGCACTTTCTTGTTACTCATTTTGATTTGCAAAAATCAGTATTTTGGAGCTCCTTCACCGATATGAAACCGTACATTCGATCACTATAGTAATTATTTATCAAATAATAGATTCAATTCATGTCCATGTAAAAACAAGGGTGACCAGTTGGAGGACAAATTAAAGCAATACATGTTAATAAGGGAAGATAAACTAAAATTACAATTTAGTTTAGCTTTTAATTAAACAGAATCCCTCAAGTTGCATCAAAGGATTGCCTTGAATTAAATGTGAATCATAAAAGAATATCTCAATTGCTAATTCCAAATCAAAAAGGAATATTCTGCCTTTATGCATGCATATTTGAAGAGGAATATACATCCGTAATATGTTGTACCAAAATATACAAAAAATTACATTTGATAATAAAGATTTGGAGGCCTCTTATTAACAATCATAAACCGCGTTCCATCAAAATTAGGTGTTATGGGTTATTAATTTGTTAAACCTTTATGATTGAGTAGTGTGTCCTCCTGTCAGTAAAGAAGTAAATGAAGCAGAAGGTATGATCATAATAAGGAATGTGTGAGGATTTCATACTTTCCACACACTAAGTATGAAGAAGCAGATTGAAATGAAATAGTTCAGAGACTTAAGAGATATACAGAAAAAAATTCATAAAATAGAAAATGAATAAAAATATTTCTTATGAAACTTCATATGCAATGAATCTTTTATAGAGTATCTGAGTAGTCAGGAGTAAGTAGGGATTGGTATGTTTTATTCATAGAATTTAAAAATGGGATGACAAATGCTGTTCAAGAGCAGTTATCTATAAGATAATGAATAATTCATTTCTTTCTCATTAAGCTCTGGAAGATTTAAAATTTTGCATCAAAAAGCATAGTAATTCTTTCTGAGTGTGAGATTGTAACCAAAGGATATGAAAAAGAGTCTCAAAAGAAAATAATCATAGAGAAATGCAAGGTTAATCTCAATGAGTGTGTCCTTTGGTACAACACTATTCTAAATTTTACGCATTAATATTTCAATTTACCCAATCATTACCAATTGCTTCTTCAGTGCATTAAAATATGGAAAAAATTAAAAATATGTTGATCTCCAACAATGGACGACTATAGTGATGCTTGATGATTGTATCAGTTGTAGAAAGAAATGAATTTTCATAAATGAGCAGAGAGAAATATCACTGGAAATAATGGATGATGGCATCCATTAGAGGAAGCTTTTTGATTAATGAATAATATGAATCTCTGTGTTAAATCACTGAAATCGATTAAAATATGAGGAGATCCAGAATTGGTCAACCTGGGTGATGTTTTAGGGATACTTTTCTCTAGGTACACATAAAGAGAAGCCTGTAGAAATATGTTGATGCAGCATTACTTTGATATGCATAAATTATATGATAACATTGAAGCAAGGAAATTATGACAATCAGTTATTGTGTAACCAATCATTGATTGAGATCTTTAGATGGAGGGATATAATTTGAAGCTGAGAATTATATTCTGCTGTTCAGGGATGAAGCATTTGTATTTCAAACTCACTTATACATTATACACCGCTTCAATCAGCTACCAAGAAATCTAATATTCAAGATTTTCCAAGTGCAGCACATACTGCTTGAGGTGATTTATCTTGTAAAGAATAACGGTGGACACCCAACCGTTACAAAATTTCTACTGTTCAAAAATACTCAATATCTTTACATAGCTGTGCAGTTTCATAATAATAAGGATAGAATAAGGCTATATAAGAATAAGGCATTATAATTAGGATAGAATATGTATCGCTATATAATATGTACAACAAATGCAGAGAACGTCCTTAATATGAATATGTAATCAACAAAAGAAAAAATTGCAACGGACGTTTATGTAAAAATATGATCGCTTTAATCTAGATCCAACGACCTCTATAGATATTCCATTTCCAATATCTTACATTAAACTCAAATGAATTTCCCGCGTCAACCTCGTCTTCGTTTCAGTATATCGATATGTACGCCGGACTAATCGTCTCGATCCTAAGCACGATTGTTCGCCATGTCTTCAGTGACTGACTTACCGTTGAGGAGGTTTCACGTGAATTGCGTATTAATAATGCGAATTTGTTCGGTCCTACGAAGAGTAAATGAGTGTGTCGTAAGCTCATATCTTTCTCAGTGCTTGGATTTCGGCTGTTTTTGGACGGACGAAGTAGCTCGTTGCCTCTAACGAGATATAACGTGCGACAAAGGACTCGGTGAGAGGAACTTCTATTTGGAGGTAGGTAATTGTTAGCATTACGTATCTATTTTTATTTTATCTACATTATCCATTCCCTGGACGCTTTGGTATCTACGTCGTGGGCGCAAAAGAATAAAATACCGATTGCTTGAGACTGGGAGAGGAACAGGTGGCAGAACATAATTTTAAAGGCAAAGGAAATTATCAGAAGGCATCCTCTCTAAACGTTTCCCTCCAAAATCATGTCCATCGCACCCCATGACCCCTTATCGGTAATGGCGAAACAGAAATGCACTTTCGTGTAAATGGTTCTTGAATACGTGATGAAATACGATAAATGCGTGGTAGAATATGTTAATTTCCAATGCATCATTATAATTATTTTCATTAATTGATATCGATTAGTTAATTATTAGAAATCAAATCAAGGTTTATTTTTCTCATTCGACGACCGTAAAGACGAGAAGATGAGGAATTATAATTTACGTGAAGAAAATAGAATCAGGAAAAATTATTTAAGGATTGGCTAGGTAATAGGTTTTCGATAAAATATTTTACAATTTAACCGTTTCATTGTATGCGTAGTTGTATTTTGGAGGGAAAAGATTAGGTTTCCACCAATGAGAACGCAGGATTTGCCGCCGAAAATCAACAATAGGAGGAAAGCAGTTCAGTTCGTGCGGAGATTTCATCGGGGGAGGTTCAGAGTGACCATCACGTCGGTGGATATTGAATCCAGACTGAAGTGTACGAGTCATCTGGCGAGGAGGACGCATGGATTGTTATCTAGCACAGATAACTGGTGGTACAAGAGATCCACTGCCATCGGGAATCGGATTGGATTCAGAGATTAGCGGTTCGAGTAATACCGCAGTGGTGGGAAACAGTCTTTTTTGTACACTATGCTGTAAGCGAATTTATGTTAGGATATGTACTTTCTTTTATGCTCGTTTGCTCCCTTTGCTAACGTTATTTTATGTAGGTGATTTATCATAAGTGAACGATATCTATTTTCTTTAGTGAATGTTTTATTTTATGATGACTTGGTATACTTTGATAAGGTTCTTTATGATGATTAGGTATAATGTTATGTGTAGGCATTATATGATGAGTAGTATTATGTTATGATAGGGATTGACTGCGCGCGGTCACTCTTGTTCTGGGGCTCGTTATTGTCGGTGTTGTTCTTCGTCTTGGTCTTGTTTTCTGAGTATGTCGTTGGTGTTGTTTTTGGAATTGTTTGTGTAAGAGGCAATCAGTAGTATGTGTTTTCCTATGCATGTATGTGTGTGTGATGTCGCGCGCGCGCTTCACTTTTTTGTTGCTATGCAATGATATACTAATGATATTTTTTTACAGGCACATAATGATCTTTCTTTCAGGTACTCATGAAATATTGTTGTTTTCTTGTTAGTATATTTCCTTTACTGTCGGATGTTTCGTAATCATGTTGCGATTTTTTTCAGAGGTGTTTTTAATGGTAGGTACCAGTTTCATAGTTCTCTGCACGTATTATAAGATTTTGAATCCTTTTTAACATAGTATTCTTTTCAGGTATCACGATAGGGTCTGTTGTTACATCCTTGGGAGATGAGAGGAGCCAAAAAGTTCAAGTCTAGGATCACCCTCAGGCGGTGGGAAACCCGGGAGCAGTTCCTACGGTTCATGTGATATTTTTGTTGCTTTTGATGGTACATTTCGCTTTCTGTCTTGTTGTTTCGTAACCATATTGCAATTTTTTTCAGAGGCGTATTTAATGGTAGGTATCAGTTTCATAGTTCTCTGCATGAATTATAAGAATTCGAATCCCTTTTAACATAGTAATCTTTTCAGGTATCATGATAGGGTCTGTTGTTACATCCTTGGGAGATGAGAGGAGCCAAGAAGTCCAAGTCTAGGATCACCCTCAGGCGGTGGGAAACCCGGGAGCAGTTCCTACGGTTCATGTGATATTTTTGTTGCTTTTGATGGTACATTTCGCTTTCTGTGTTGTTGTTTCATAATCATGTTGCAATTTTTTTCAGAGGTGTATTTAATGGTAGGTATCAGTTTCATAGTTCTATGCTTGAATTATAAGAATTCGAATCCCTTTTAACATGGTAATCTTTTCAGGTATCATGAAAGGGTCTGTTGTTACATCCTTGGGAGATGAGAGGAGCCAAAAAGTCCAAGTCTAGGATCAACCTCAGGCGGTGGGAATCCCGGGAGCAGTTCCTGCGGCTCATGTGATATTTTTATTTTTGTTGTCTACGCTTCTGATACGTAGTGTTGCAATTGTTTGTTACATGGTATTTATATGAAATCAGGTTGTCTGAAGTCCGAGTTTATGATTACGCTCACGCTGTGTGTAACCATGAAACGGCATCTAAAATTGTTAAGCTAGTGTTCCATGTGTATGTTACATGTTATTTACATCAAATCAGTTTGTCCATTGTTTTGATCATGCATTTAATTTGTAAAAGCATTCATTTTTATGGATTGGGTTGTCAATAATTTTAATAACAAGGCCTTGTTTGGTAGTTTAACTTTCTATCATTGCAACTGATGTACAGAACTGGAATGGCGCCCATGCTTTTGTGTGTGTGTGTGAGTGTGTTACGAGTGCTTGTGAATGCGGAGTATACTCCTGTGTGAATGTTTATTTTTGCGGTTCCGAATTATTAGTAGTAGAATTTTGGTAGTTACTAACTAACTGGTGGTGGTAGAATTGTGTGTGCTGAGAGTATGGGTTCCATTCCAAACTGTGCATTTCAAGCAAATTAAGCTTCTCATTTCATCACAGTTATTTTGATCAGAGTTTATATTGGGTTTTTGCATGTATTGATTGAGTTTTGTATTCGCTGGATGTAAATCTCCTCCAGATACTGGATTTCATTGTAAACATTTATATATTTTGTAGCTGTTTATAGCTTATTTGATGCAATGAACCAAGGAGGTTTTACCCCCTTGTTTTCCTCCTTGAATAAATTGAATTTTTTTGAAAGATGATTTGTGTGTTTCTTGAACCCTCATTGTTATTTTGACGAATTGCTTCAGTTCAAAAAAGGAGTCTTTGGAATTTGCCACTCATGATTTCTAAGTTTAATTCAATTATTGTGCTAATTTTATCATTCCTGATCTGATAATCTACTTTAGTACGTTTCTACAAGTTGTAAATTTGCGAATACCGGGCATGAATGCTTCGCGTTTGGATGAGAAAATCTTGTATACTTGTAAGTTGTTTCTCACAGGAGTAAAATTAAAACTTCCCCTATAGAAAGAAATTATGATGAAAAAGACGATGGAAGACAGAGAAATGAAAATTTCAATTGATTCTGAACCTTGAATCGAATTTGCAATCGTACATAAACCTTTAGATTAGGGAACGCATTCCCTCCATCTAGTTTTCAATGGCCGTGAATCAAAAGCTGATATTTATATAACCGGTGCACAATTTGCACCACCCGTTGCAAAAGATGGTTGCGCACCAGATAAATGATTTTTGGATAAAATACGGTAAATCTAAAGCTAAGGACAGGAGAGAACATAGTTTCCCAAATTAAAAGTAACTTTTTCAATTCTTTTAGAGAGACCGTGCTAGTTCATACATTCTCGTTTTATACACAGTAAATAATTCTAAAGACGGCCAATAAATAATCAAAAGAAAATTGATTTCAGCCTCTAGCATGGTATTTAAGAAAAACTAATTAAAAATCAAAAGATCTGCACAAACTTTAGTGTATGATGGCCGGTTTCCACCGGTTTTAGACCTCACGTTTTAATTCTAAATTATCTGCATAATTTACGATCAAAAATTTTTTCTATCCTCAGCCAGTTTGCTAGATGCAATGCGAACCTGTTCACTTTAAAAAATTGATGCTTGTCATTGATGATTAGCAACTTTTGCAATTAGTGACGTTCTCTTCGAATATTCATCTCTGAGAGAGCTGGCGATTTTTCCAACGCCCACTTCTCGGATTGGAAAGGATTTGCAACTACGCAGGTTTTCAATGCGTAACATTTTTAATGGCTACAGCATGCAAGGCCAATTGCGTTTAACATCTGCACGATTTGTGCGCGATAAATCAATATTTCATTAGGTTTAACTGAATTGAAGCCTATTTTTGTTATTTTTTATGAGGATTAGCACGCTCAGATACCAAAACGTGTGCTACTTCGGGATATTCTAGTTCAATATCACTTTTCGACCGATTTTGAACCCATTCTAGACATTATGTCGTAGATATTACTGTAGGAACCATATAACCGGAAGTTTGCATGCGATTCACCCGCTTCGTAGCAGATACTAGCCGCATTTTCACATAATATCGCGTTAAGAATGGAGGAATATTACGTTTCCTTGTTGAAAATCAGTATTTATCGGTATATTACGGAATATGAGCGATAGCGGAACATGTATATATGCATATTTAGTTTCAACCATAGTGGAGTACGATTTGTGTGCGATAAATCAATATAACATTAGGTTTTTACTGAATTGAAGCCTATTTTTGTTATTTTTTATGAGGAATAGCACGCTCAGATACCAAAACGTGTGCTTCTTCGGCTTAACCTAGTTCAATATCAGTTTTCGACCGATTTTGAACCCATTCTAGACATTATTTCATGGATATTACTGTAGGAACCATATAAACAGAATTATGCAAGCGATTCATCCGCTTCGTAGCAGATACTAGCCGCATTTTCACATATTGATATCGCGTTTCGAATGTGGGAATATTACGTTTCTTTGTTGAAAATCAGTTTTTATCGGTATATTACGGAATATGAGCGATAGTGGAACATTTATTTATGCATATTTACGTTTAAACCATAGTGAATTATGATTTGTGCGCGATAAATTATTATTTTGTTAGGTTTTTAATGAGTTGAAGCCTATTTTTGTTATTTTTGATGAGGAATAGCACGCTAAAATCCCAAAACGTGTGCTTCCTCGGCTTATTCTAGTTCAATATCAGTTTTCGACCGATTTTGAACCCATTCTAGACATTATGTCCTGGATATTACTGTAGGAACCTTATAACAGGAAGTTTTCATGCGATTCATCCGCTTCGTAGCAGATACTAGCAGCATATTCACATAATTGCGCGTTCAGAATGTAGGGATATTACGTTTCTTTGCTAAAAATCAGTATTTATCGGTATATTACGGAATATGAGCGATAGCGGAAGATTTATTAATGCATATTTATGTTTGAATTATAGTGGAGTACGATTTGTGCATGATAAATCAGTATTTTATTAGGTTTTTACTGAATTGAAGGGCATTTTTGTTATATTTGATGAGAAATAGCACGCTAAGATCCCAAAACGTGTGCTTCTTCGGCTTATTCTAGTTCAATATCAGTTTTCGACCGATTTTGAACCCATTCTAGACATAATGTCCTGGATATTACTGTAGGAACCTTATAACAGGGAGTTTTCATGCGATTCATCCGCTTCGTAGCAGATAATAGCAGCATATTCACATAATAGCGCGTTTAGAATAAAGGAATATTACGTTTCTTTGTTGAAATTAGTATTTATCGGTATATTACGGAATATGAGCGATGGCAGTACATTTATTTATGAAATTCACGTTCCAACCATAGTGGAGTAAGATTTTTGCGCGATAAATCAATATTTCATTAGGTCTTTACTGAATTTAAGCCTATTTTTGTTATTTTTGATGAGCAATAGCACGCTAAGATCCCAAAACGTGTGCTTCTTCGGGTTATTCTAGTTCAATATACGTTTTCGACCGATTTTGAACCCATTCTAGACATTATGTCGTGGATATAACTGTAAGAACCATATAACCGGAAGTTTGCGTGCGATTCATCCGCTTCGTAGCAGATACTAGCCGTTTTCTAACGTATTATCGTGTTTAGAGTTTAGGGATATTACGTTTCTTTGATGAAAACCAGCATTTATCGGTATATTACGGAACATGAGCGATAGCGGAACATTTATCCATGTATATTCACGTCTCAACCATGGTGGAGTACGATTTGTGCATGATAAATCAGTATTTTATTAGGTTTTTACTGAATTGATGGGCATTTTTGTTATATTTGATGAGAAATAGCACGCTAAGATCCCAAACGTGTGCTTCTTCGGCTTATTCTAGTTCAATATCAGTTTTCGACCGATTTTGAACCCATTCTAGACATAATGTCCTGGATATTACTGTAGGAACCTTATAACAGGAAGTTTTCATGCGATTCATCCGCTTCGTAGCAGATACTAGCAGCATATTCACATAATTGCGCGTTCAGAATGTAGGGATATTACGTTTCTTTGTTAAAAATCAGTATTTATCGGTATATATTACGGAATATGAGCGATAGCGGAACATTTATTAATGCATATTTACGTTTGAATTATAGTGGAGTACGATTTGTGCGCAAAAAATCAATATTTCATTAGGTTTAACTGAATTGAAGCCTATTTTTGTTATTTTTGATGTTGAATAGCACGCTTAGATCCCAAAACGTGTGCTTCTTCGGGTTATTCCAGTTCAATATCAGTTTTCGACCGATTTTGAACCCATTCTAGACATTATGTCGTAGATATTACTGTAGGAACCATATAACCGGAAGTTTGCATGCGATTCACCCGCTTCGTAGCAGATACTAGCCGCATTTTCACATAATATCGCGTTAAGAATGGAGGAATATTACGTTTCCTTGTTGAAAATCAGTATTTATCGGTATATTACGGAATATGAGCGATAGCGGAACATGTATATATGCATATTTAGTTTCAACCATAGTGGAGTACGATTTGTGTGCGATAAATCAATATAACATTAGGTTTTTACTGAATTGAAGCCTATTTTTGTTATTTTTTATGAGGAATAGCACGCTCAGATACCAAAACGTGTGCTTCTTCGGCTTAACCTAGTTCAATATCAGTTTTCGACCGATTTTGAACCCATTCTAGACATTATTTCATGGATATTACTGTAGGAACCATATAAACAGAATTATGCAAGCGATTCATCCGCTTCGTAGCAGATACTAGCCGCATTTTCACATATTGATATCGCGTTTCGAATGTGGGAATATTACGTTTCTTTGTTGAAAATCAGTTTTTATCGGTATATTACGGAATATGAGCGATAGTGGAACATTTATTTATGCATATTTACGTCTCAACCATGGTGGAGTACGATTTGTGCATGATAAATCAGTATTTTATTAGGTTTTTACTGAATTGAAGGGCATTTTTGTTATATTTGATGAGAAATAGCACGCTAAAATCCCAAAACGTGTGCTTCCTCGGCTTATTCTAGTTCAATATCAGTTTTCGACCGATTTTGAACCCATTCTAGACATTATGTCCTGGATATTACTGTAGGAACCTTATAACAGGAAGTTTTCATGCGATTCATCCGCTTCGTAGCAGATACTAGCAGCATATTCACATAATTGCGCGTTCAGAATGTAGGGATATTACGTTTCTTTGCTAAAAATCAGTATTTATCGGTATATTACGGAATATGAGCGATAGCGGAAGATTTATTAATGCATATTTATGTTTGAATTATAGTGGAGTACGATTTGTGCATGATAAATCAGTATTTTATTAGGTTTTTACTGGATTGAAGGGCATTTTTGTTGTATTTGATGAGAAATAGCACGCTAAGATCCCAAAACGTGTGCTTCTTCGGCTTATTCTAGTTCAATATCAGTTTTCGACCGATTTTGAACCCATTCTAGACATAATGTCCTGGATATTACTGTAGGAACCTTATAACAGGAAGTTTTCATGCGATTCAACCTCTTCGTAGCAGATAATAGTTGCATATTCACATAATAGCGCGTTAAGAATAAAGGAATATTACGTTTCTTTGTTGAAATTAGTATTTATCGGTATATTACGAAATATGAGCGATAGCGGAACATTTATAAATGCATATTTACGTTTGAATTATAGTGGAGTACAATTTGTGCGCGAAAAATCAATATTTCATTAGGTTTAACTGAATTGAAGCCTATTTTTGTTATTTTTGATGTTGAATAGCACGCTTAGATCCCAAAACGTGTGCTTCTTCGGGTTATTCCAGTTAAATATCCGTTTTCGACCGATTTTGAACCCATTCTAGACATAATGTCATGGATATTACAGTAGGAACCTTATAACAGGAAGTTTTCATGCGATTCATCCGCTTCGTAGCAGATACTAGCAGCATATTCACATAATTGCGCGTTCAGAATGTAGGAATATATCGTTTCTTTGTTGAAAATCAGTTTTTATCGGTATTTTACGTAATATGAGCGATGGCAGTACATTTATTTATGAAATTCACGTTTCCACCAAAGTGTAGTAGGATTTGTGCGCGATAAATCAATATTTCATTAGGTTCAACTGAATTCAAGCCTATTTTTGTTATTTTTGATGTTAAAGCACGCTTAGATCCCAAAACGTGTGCTTCTTCGGGTTATTCTAGTTCAATATCAGTTTTCGACCGATTTTAAACCCATTCTAGTCATTATGTCGTGGATATATTTGTAAGAACCATATAACCGGAAGTTTGTGTGCGATTCATCCGCTTCGTAGCAGAGACTAGCCGCATATTTACGTCTTATCGCGTTTAGAATGTAGGAATATATCGTTTCTTTGTTGAAAATCAGTATTTATCGTTATATTGCGGAATATGAGCGATAGCGGAACATTTATTTATGCATATTCACGTTTCAATTATAGTGGAGTACGATTTGTTCGCGAAAAATCATTATTTCATTAGGTTTTTACTGAATTGAAGCCTATTTTTGTTATTTTTGATGAGGAATAGCACGCTTAGATCCCGAAACGTGTGCTTCTTCGGCTTATTCTAGTTCAATATCAGTTTTCGACCGATTTTGAACCCATTCTAGACATAATGTCCTGGATATTACTGTAGGAACCTTATAACAGGAAGTTTTCATGCGATTCATCCGCTTCGTAGCAGATAATAGCAGCATATTCACATAATAGCGCGTTAAGAATAAAAGAATATTACGTTTCTTTGTTGAAATCAGCATTTATCGGTATATTACGGAATATGAGCGATGGCAGTACATTTATTTATGAAATTCACGTGTCCACCATAGTGGAGTAAGATTTTTGCGCGATAAATCAATATTTCATTAGGTTTTTACTGAATTTAAGCCTATTTTTGTTATTTTTGATGAGGAATAGCACGCTAAGATCCCAAAACGTGTGTTTCCTCGGCTTATTCTAGTTCAATTACAGTTTTCGACCGATTTTGAACCCATTCTAGACATTATGTCCTGGATATTACAGTAGGAACCTTATAACAGGAAGTTTTCATGCGATTCATCCGCTTCGTAGCAGATACTAGCAGCATATTCACATAATTGCGCGTTCAGAATGTAGGGATATTACGTTTGTTTGTTGAAAATCAGTATTTATCGGTATATATTACGGAATATGAGCGATAGCGGAACATTTATTAATGCATATTTACGTTTGAATTATAGTGGAGTACGATTTGTGCGCGAAAAATCAATATTTCATTAGGTTTAACTGAATTGAAGCCTATTTTTGTTATTCTTGATGTTGAATAGCACGCTTAGATCCCAAAACGTGTGCTTCTTCGGGTTATTCCAGTTCAATATCAGTGTTCGACCGATTTTAAACCCATTCTAGTCATTATGTCGTGGATATATTTGTAAGAACCATATAACCTGAAGTTTGCGCGCGATTCATCCGCTTCGTAGCAGATACTAGCCGCATATTTACGTCTTATCGCGTTTAGAATGTAGGAATATATCGTTTCTTTGTTGAAAATCAGTATTTATCGTTATATTGCGGAATATGAGCGATAGCGGAACATTTTTTTATGCATATTCACGTTTCAATTATAGTGGAGTACGATTTTGCGCGATATATCAATATTTCATTAGGTTTTTACTGAATTGAAGCCTATTTTTGTTATTTTTGATGAGGAATAGCACGCTAAGATCCCAAAACGTGTGCTTCTTCGGGTTATTCTAGTTCAATATAAGTTTTCGACCGATTTTGAACCCATTCTAGACATAATGTCCTGGATATTACTGTAGAAACCTTATAACAGGAAGTTTTCATGCGATTCATCCGCTTCGTAGCAGATAATAGCAGCATATTCACATAATAGCGCGTTAAGAATAAAGGAATATTACGTTTCTTTGTTGAAAACCAGCATTTATCGGTATATTACGGAATATGAGCGATAGCGGAACATTTATCCATGTATATTCACGTCTCAACTATGGTGGAGTACGATTTGTGCATGATAAATCAGTATTTTATTAGTTTTTTACTGAATTGAAGGGCATTTTTGTTATATTTGATGAGAAATAGCACGCTAAGATCCCAAAACGTGTGCTTCTTCGGCTTATTCTAGTTCAATATCAGTTTTCGACCGATTTTGAACCCATTCTAGACATAATGTCCTGGATATTACTGTAAGAACCTTATAACAGGAAGTTTTCATGCGATTCATCCGCTTCGTAGCAGATACTAGCCGTTTTCTAACGTATTATCGTGTTTAGAGTTTAGGGATATTACGTTTCTTTGTTGAAAACCAGCATTTATCGGTATATTACGGAATATGAGCGATAGCGGAACATTTATTAATGCATTTTTACGTTTGAATTATAGTGGAGTACGATTTGTGCGCGAAAAATCAATATTTCATTAGGTTTAACTGAATTGAAGCCTATTTTTGTTATTTTTGATGTTGAATAGCACGCTTAGATCCCAAAACGTGTGCTTCTTCGGGTTATTCCAGTTCAATATCAGTTTTCGACCGATTTTGAACCCAGTCTAGACATAATGTCATGGATATTACTGTATGAACCATACAACCGGAAGTATGCTTGCGATTCATCCGCTTCGTAGCAGATACTTGCCGCATTTTCGCGTCTTATCGCGTTAAGAATGTAGGAATATATCGTTTCTTTGTTGAAAATCAGTTTTTATCGGTATTTTACGGAATATGAGCGATGGCAGTACATTTATTTATGAAATTCACGTTTCCACCAAAGTGTAGTAGGATTTGTGCGCGATAAATCAATATTTCATTATGTTTTTACTGAATTGAAGCGTATTTTTGTTATTTTTGATGAGAAATAGCACGCTAAGATCCCAAAACGTGTGCTTCTTCGGGTTATTCTAGTTCAATATCAGTTTTCGACCGATTTTAAACCCATTCTAGTCATTATGTCGTGGATATATTTGTAAGAACCATATAACCGGAAGTTTGTGTACGATTCATCCGCTTCGTAGCAGATACTAGCCGCATATTTACGTCTTATCGCGTTAAGAATGTAGGAATATATCGTTCCTTTGTTGAAAATCAGTATTAATCGGTATATTACGGAATATGAGCGATGGCGGAACATTTATTTATGCATATTTACGTTTGAATTGTAGTGGAGTACGATTTGTGCGCGAAAATTCAATATTTCATTAGGTTTAACTGAATTGAAGCCTATTTTTGTTATTTTTGATGAGCAATAGCACGCTAAGATCCCAAAACGTGTGCTTCTTCGGGTTATTCTAGTTCAATATACGTTTTCGACCGATTTTGAACCCATTCTAGACATTATGTCGTGGATATAACTGTAAGAACCATATAACCGGAAGTTTGCGTGCGATTCATCCGCTTCGTAGCAGATACTAGCCGTTTTCTAACGTATTATCGTGTTTAGAGTTTAGGGATATTACGTTTCTTTGATGAAAACCAGCATTTATCGGTATATTACGGAACATGAGCGATAGCGGAACATTTATCCATGTATATTCACGTCTCAACCATGGTGGAGTACGATTTGTGCATGATAAATCAGTATTTTATTAGGTTTTTACTGAATTGAAGGGCATTTTTGTTATATTTGATGAGAAATAGCACGCTAAGATCCCAAAAGTGTGCTTCTTCGGCTTATTCTAGTTCAATATCAGTTTTCGACCGATTTTGAACCCATTCTAGACATAATGTCCTGGATATTACTGTAGGAACCTTATAACAGGAAGTTTTCATGCGATTCAACCGCTTCGTAGCAGATAATAGTTGCATATTCACATAATAGCGCGTTAAGAATAAAGGAATATTACGTTTCTTTGTTGAAATTAGTATTTATCGGTATATTACGAAATATGAGCGATAGCGGAACATTTATAAATGCATATTTACGTTTGAATTATAGTGGAGTACAATTTGTGCGCGAAAAATCAATATTTCATTAGGTTTAACTGAATTGAAGCCTATTTTTGTTATTTTTGATGTTGAATAGCACGCTTAGATCCCAAAACGTGTGCTTCTTCGGGTTATTCCAGTTTAATATCCGTTTTCGACCGATTTTGAACCCATTCTAGACATAATGTCATGGATATTACTGTACGAACCATAAAACCGGAAGTATGCTTGCGATTCATCCGCTTCGTAGCAGATACTTGCCGCATTTTCGCGTCTTATCGCGTTAAGAATGTAGGAATATATCGTTTCTTTGTTGAAAATCAGTTTTTATCGGTATTTTACGTAATATGAGCGATGGCAGTACATTTATTTATGAAATTCACGTTTCCACCAAAGTGTAGTAGGATTTGTGCGCGATAAATCAATATTTCATTAGGTTCAACTGAATTCAAGCCTATTTTTGTTATTTTTGATGTTGAATAGCACGCTTAGATCCCAAAACGTGTGCTTCTTCGGGTTATTCTAGTTCAATATCAGTTTTCGACCGATTTTAAACCCATTCTAGTCATTATGTCGTGGATATATTTGTAAGAACCATATAACCGGAAGTTTGTGTGCGATTCATCCGCTTCGTAGCAGAGACTAGCCGCATATTTACGTCTTATCGCGTTTAGAATGTAGGAATATATCGTTTCTTTGTTGAAAATCAGTATTTATCGTTATATTGCGGAATATGAGCGATAGCGGAACATTTATTTATGCATATTCACGTTTCAATTACAGTGGAGTACGATTTGTTCGCGAAAAATCATTATTTCATTAGGTTTTTACTGAATTGAAGCCTATTTTTGTTATTTTTGATGAGGAATAGCACGCTTAGATCCCGAAACGTGTGCTTCTTCGGCTTATTCTAGTTCAATATCAGTTTTCGACCGATTTTGAACCCATTCTAGACATAATGTCCTGGATATTACTGTAGGAACCTTATAACAGGAAGTTTTCATGCGATTCATCCGCTTCGTAGCAGATAATAGCAGCATATTCACATAATAGCGCGTTAAGAATAAAAGAATATTACGTTTCTTTGTTGAAATCAGCATTTATCGGTATATTACGGAATATGAGCGATGGCAGTACATTTATTTATGAAATTCACGTTTCCACCATAGTGGAGTAAGATTTTTGCGCGATAAATCAATATTTCATTAGGTTTTTACTGAATTTAAGCCTATTTTTGTTATTTTTGATGAGGAATAGCACGCTAAGATCCCAAAACGTGTGTTTCCTCGGCTTATTCTAGTTCAATTACAGTTTTCGACCGATTTTGAACCCATTCTAGACATTATGTCCTGGATATTACAGTAGGAACCTTATAACAGGAAGTTTTCATGCGATTCATCCGCTTCGTAGCAGATACTAGCAGCATATTCACATAATTGCGCGTTCAGAATGTAGGGATATTACGTTTGTTTGTTGAAAATCAGTATTTATCGGTATATATTACGGAATATGAGCGATAGCGGAACATTTATTAATGCATATTTACGTTTGAATTATAGTGGAGTACGATTTGTGCGCGAAAAATCAATATTTCATTAGGTTTAACTGAATTGAAGCCTATTTTTGTTATTCTTGATGTTGAATAGCACGCTTAGATCCCAAAACGTGTGCTTCTTCGGGTTATTCCAGTTCAATATCAGTGTTCGACCGATTTTAAACCCATTCTAGTCATTATGTCGTGGATATATTTGTAAGAACCATATAACCTGAAGTTTGTGCGCGATTCATCCGCTTCGTAGCAGATACTAGCCGCATATTTACGTCTATCGCGTTTAGAATGTAGGAATATATCGTTTCTTTGTTGAAAATCAGTATTTATCGTTATATTGCGGAATATGAGCGATAGCGGAACATTTTTTTATGCATATTCACGTTTCAATTATAGTGGAGTACGATTTTGCGCGATATATCAATATTTCATTAGGTTTTTACTGAATTGAAGCCTATTTTTGTTATTTTTGATGAGGAATAGCACGCTAAGATCCCAAAACGTGTGCTTCTTCGGGTTATTCTAGTTCAATATAAGTTTTCGACCGATTTTGAACCCATTCTAGACATAATGTCCTGGATATTACTGTAGAAACCTTATAACAGGAAGTTTTCATGCGATTCATCCGCTTCGTAGCAGATAATAGCAGCATATTCACATAATAGCGCGTTAAGAATAAAGGAATATTACGTTTCTTTGTTGAAAACCAGCATTTATCGGTATATTACGGAATATGAGCGATAGCGGAACATTTATCCATGTATATTCACGTCTCAACTATGGTGGAGTACGATTTGTGCATGATAAATCAGTATTTTATTAGGTTTTTACTGAATTGAAGGGCATTTTTGTTATATTTGATGAGAAATAGCACGCTAAGATCCCAAAACGTGTGCTTCTTCGGCTTATTCTAGTTCAATATCAGTTTTCGACCGATTTTGAACCCATTCTAGACATAATGTCCTGGATATTACTGTAAGAACCTTATAACAGGAAGTTTTCATGCGATTCATCCGCTTCGTAGCAGATACTAGCAGCATATTCACATAATTGCGCGTTCAGAATGTAGGGATATTACGTTTGTTTCTTGAAAATCAGTATGTATCGGTATATTACGGAATATGAGCGATAGCGGAACATTTATTGATGCATATTCACGTTTCAATTATAGTGGAGTACGATTTGTGCGCGAAAAATCAATATTTCATTAGGTTCAACTGAATTGAAGCCTATTTTTGTTATTTTTGATAAGGAATAGCACGCTAAGATCCCAAAACGTGTGCTTCTTCGGGTTATTCTAGTTCAATATAAGTTTTCGACCGATTTTGAACCCATTCTAGACATAATGTCCTGAATATTACTGTAGAAACCTTATAACAGGAAGTTTTCATGCGATTCATCCGCTTCGTAGCAGATTATAGCAGCATATTCACTTAATAGCGCGTTAAGAATAAAGGAATATTACGTTTCTTTGTTGAAAACCAGCATTTATCGGTATATTACGGAATATGAGCGATAGCGGAACATTTATCCATGTATATTCACGTCTCAACTATGGTGGAGTACGATTTGTGCATGATAAATCAGTATTTTATTAGGTTTTTACTGAATTGAAGCCTATTTTTGTTATTTTTGATGAGGAATAGCACGCTTAGATCCCGAAACGTGTGCTTCTTCGGCTTATTCTAGTTCAATATCAGTTTTCGACCGATTTTGAACCCATTCTAGACATAATGTCCTGGATATTACTGTAGGAACCTTATAACAGGAAGTTTTCATGCGATTCATCCGCTTCGTAGCAGATAATAGCAGCATATTCACATAATAGCGCGTTAAGAATAAAAGAATATTACGTTTCTTTGTTGAAATCAGCATTTATCGGTATATTACGGAATATGAGCGATGGCAGTACATTTATTTATGAAATTCACGTTTCCACCATAGTGGAGTAAGATTTTTGCGCGATAAATCAATATTTCATTAGGTTTTTACTGAATTTAAGCCTATTTTTGTTATTTTTGATGTGGAATAGCACGCTAAGATCCCAAAACGTGTGTTTCCTCGGCTTATTCTAGTTCAATTACAGTTTTCGACCGATTTTGAACCCATTCTAGACATTATGTCCTGGATATTACAGTAGGAACCTTATAACAGGAAGTTTTCATGCGATTCATCCGCTTCGTAGCAGATACTAGCAGCATATTCACATAATTGCGCGTTCAGAATGTAGGGATATTACGTTTGTTTGTTGAAAATCAGTATTTATCGGTATATATTACGGAATATGAGCGATAGCGGAACATTTATTAATATATATTTACGTTTGAATTATAGTGGAGTACGATTTGTGCGCGAAAAATCAATATTTCATTAGGTTTAACTGAATTGAAGCCTATTTTTGTTATTCTTGATGTTGAATAGCACGCTTAGATCCCAAAACGTGTGCTTCTTCGGGTTATTCCAGTTCAATATCAGTGTTCGACCGATTTTAAACCCATTCTAGTCATTATGTCGTGGATATATTTGTAAGAACCATATAACCTGAAGTTTGTGCGCGATTCATCCGCTTCGTAGCAGATACTAGCCGCATATTTACGTCTATCGCGTTTAGAATGTAGGAATATATCGTTTCTTTGTTGAAAATCAGTATTTATCGTTATATTGCGGAATATGAGCGATAGCGGAACATTTTTTTATGCATATTCACGTTTCAATTATAGTGGAGTACGATTTTGCGCGATATATCAATATTTCATTAGGTTCAACTGAATTGAAGCCTATTTTTGTTATTTTTGATGAGGAATAGCACGCTAAGATCCCAAAACGTGTGCTTCTTCGGGTTATTCTAGTTCAATATAAGTTTTCGACCGATTTTGAACCCATTCTAGACATAATGTCCTGAATATTACTGTAGAAACCTTATAACAGGAAGTTTTCATGCGATTCATCCGCTTCGTAGCAGATAATAGCAGCATATTCACTTAATAGCGCGTTAAGAATAAAGGAATATTACGTTTGTTTGTTGAAAACCAGCATTTATCGGTATATTACGGAATATGAGCGATAGCGGAACATTTATCCATGTATATTCACGTCTCAACTATGGTGGAGTACGATTTGTGCATGATAAATCAGTATTTTATTAGGTTTTTACTGAATTGAAGGGCATTTTTGTTATATTTGATGAGAAATAGCACGCTAAGATCCCAAAACGTGTGCTTCTTCGGCTTATTCTAGTTCAATATCAGTTTTCGACCGATTTTGAACCCATTCTAGACATAATGTCCTGGATATTACTGTAAGAACCTTATAACAGGAAGTTTTCATGCGATTCATCCGCTTCGTAGCAGATACTAGCCGTTTTCTAACGTATTATCGTGTTTAGAGTTTAGGGATATTACGTTTCTTTGTTGAAAACCAGCATTTATCGGTATATTACGGAATATGAGCGATAGCGGAACATTTATTAATGCATTTTTACGTTTGAATTATAGTGGAGTACGATTTGTGCGCGAAAAATCAATATTTCATTAGGTTTAACTGAATTGAAGCCTATTTTTGTTATTTTTGATGTTGAATAGCACGCTTAGATCCCAAAACGTGTGCTTCTTCGGGTTATTCCAGTTCAATATCAGTTTTCGACCGATTTTGAACCCAGTCTAGACATAATGTCATGGATATTACTGTATGAACCATACAACCGGAAGTATGCTTGCGATTCATCCGCTTCGTAGCAGATACTTGCCGCATTTTCGCGTCTTATCGCGTTAAGAATGTAGGAATATATCGTTTCTTTGTTGAAAATCAGTTTTTATCGGTATTTTACGGAATATGAGCGATGGCAGTACATTTATTTATGAAATTATCGTTTCCACCAAAGTGTAGTAGGATTTGTGCGCGATAAATCAATATTTCATTATGTTTTTACTGAATTGAAGCGTATTTTTGTTATTTTTGATGAGAAATAGCACGCTAAGATCCCAAAACGTGTGCTTCCTCGGGTTATTCTAGTTCAATATCAGTTTTCGACCGATTGTGAACCCATTCTTGACATTAAGTCGTGAATATTACTTTCGGAACCAGATGACCGGTAAATTGCATGCGATTTATCCGCTTCGTAGCAGAAATAAGCCGCATTTTCACGTATTATTGCGTTTAGAATGTACAAATATCACCTTTCTTTGTTGAAAATCAGTATTTATCGGTATATAACGGAATATAAGCGATAGCGGAAATTTATTCATGCATATTCACGTTTCAACCATAGTTGAGTACGATTTGTGCGCGATAAATCAATATTTCATTAGGTTTTTACTGAATTGAAGCGTAATTTTGTTATTTTTTATGAGAAATATCACCCTCAGAACCCAAAACGTGTGCTTTTTGGGTTATTCTAGTAATATATCAGTATTTTACCGAATTGGAACCCATTCTTGACTATATTTTAAATATGCACGCGTTGACTAGAAATATAGATAAAAGTGAAAAGATATTTTTGTAAGTGTTGGCACAATCGTTTATCTTAGGTTTGTCAACTTGTTTCTTTAGATTTGTCATCTTGTTTTCTTAGGTTTGCCAAATTGTCAGTTTCAGGTGTGCCATCCAAAAAATTTCAAGGTTTCGTAATGGATCTTCTGTGACCTAAAGTACAGTAGAATGCAAACGTTCTACTGAACTACTGATATATCGTAAATAAATCGCACATCTTACGGTTTGGAAGGTATTTTGCAGCAAAATTACCCCAAATACGCATCGGATTTGTTTTTACGAACCAATATGTTGATTTTTAATCATTTGGCAAACTTACTACGACAAATCAGTAAAAGAGCAGGAAATGACATAATTACTAATACGTTACTTTGATTTCTACATATTTACGCTTTGAGCAAAGAAAAGGTCGATATTCGCGCGGAATATCTATATTGTGGCGGGTTATTAGTAGATTAAAGCGAATTTTTGTTCTCTTATATGAGAAATAGCACGCTCACACCTCAATGCGTGTGCTTTTCGGGTTATTCTAGTAAAATATCAGTTTTCGACCGATTGTGAACCCATTCTTGACATTAAGTCGTGAATATTACTTTCGGAACCAGATAACCGGAAAATTGCATGCGATTCATCCGCTTCGTAGCAGGCATTCGCCGCATTTTCACGTATTATTGCGTTTAGAATGTAGAAATATCACCCTTCGTTGTTGAAAATCAGTATTTATCGGTATAAAACGGAATATGAGGGATAGCGGAACTTCTATTCCTGCATAATCACGTTTCAACCACAGTGGAGAACGATTTGTGCACGATAAATGAATATTTCATTAGGTTTTTACTGAATTGAAGCGTATTTTTGCTATTTTTATAGAAATAGCATGCTCAGAACCCAAAACGTGTGCTTCTTCAGGTTATTGTAGTTCAATATCAGTTTTTGACCGATTGTGAACCCATTCTTGACATTAAGTCGTGAATATTATTTTTGGAACCAGATGACCGGAAAATTGCATGCGATTTATCCGCTTCTTAGCAGAAATTCGCCGCATTTTCACGTATTATCGGGTTTAGAATGTAGAAATATCACCTTTCTTTGTTGAAAATCAGTAATTATCGGTATATAACGGAATATGAGGGATAGAGGAACTTTTATTCATGCATATTCACGTTCCAAACATAGTGGAGTACGGTTTGTGCTCGATAAACAATATTTTATTAGGCTTTTACTGAATTGGAGCGTATTTTTGTTATTTTTGATGAGAAATATCACGCTCAGAACCCAAAACGTGTGCTTTTTGGGTTATTCTAGTAATATATCAGTATTTTACCGAATTGGAACCCATTCTTGACTATTTTTTAAATATGCACGCGTTGACTAGAAATATAGATAAAAGTGAAAAGATATCTTTGTAAGTGTTGGCACAATCGTTTATCTTAGGTTTGTCAACTTGTTTCTTTAGATTTGTCATCTTGTTTTCTTAGGTTTGCCAAATTGTTAGTTTCAGGTGTGCCAATTAAAAAAATTTCAAGGTTACGTAACGGATCTTCTGTGACCTAAAGTACAGTAGAATGCAAACGTTCTGCTGATCTATTGATATTTCGTAAATAAATCGCACATCTTAGGGTTTGGAAGGTATTTTGCAGCAAAATTACCCCAAATACGCATCGTATTCGTTTTTACGAACCAATATGTTGATTTTTAATCATTTGGCAAACCTACTACGACAAATCAGTAAAAGAGCAGGAAATAACAAAATTGCTAATACGTTACTTTGATTTCTACATATTTACGCTTGGAGCAGAGAGTACGACGATAGTCGCGCGGAATATCTATATTGTGGCGGGTTATTAGTAGATTAAAGCGAATTTTTGTTTACGTATATGAGAAATAGCACGCTCAGACCTCAATGCGTGTGCTTTTCGGGTTATTCTAGTAAAATATCAGTTATCGACCGAATGTGAACCCATTCTTGACATTTAGTCGTGAATATTACTTTCGGAACCAGATAACCGGAAAATTGCATGCAATTCATCCGCTTCGTAGCAGGCATTCGCCGCATTTTCACGTATTATTGCGTTTAGAATGTAGAAATATCACCCTTCGTTGTTGAAAATCAGTATTTATCGGTATAAAACGGAATATGAGGGATAGCGGAACTTTTATTCATGCAAATTCTCGTTTCAACCATAGTGGAGTACGATTTGTGCGCGATAAAACAATATTTCATTAGGTTTTTACTGAATTGAAGCGTATTTTTGTTATTTTTTATAGAAATAGCATGCTCAGAACCCAAAACGTGTGCTTCTTCGGGTTATTCTAGTTCAATATCAGTGTTCGAACCGATTTTGAGCCCATTCTTGACAATCAGTCCTGTATATTACTTTCAGAACCGGAAAACGGAAAATTTTCATACGATTCATCCGCTTCGTAGCAGTAACTTGCCGCATTTTCACGTATAATCGCGTTTAGAATGTGAGAATATTACATTGCTTTGTTGGAAATCAGTTTTTTTCGGTTAATTACGGATTATAAGCGATAGCGGAACTTCTATTCCCGCATATTCACGTTTCAACCACAGTGGAGAACGATTTGTGCACGATAAATCAATATTTCATTAGGTTTTTACTGAATTGAAGCGTATTTTTTTTATTTTTTTAGAAAAAGCACGCTCAGAAACCAAAACATGTGCTTTCTCGGGTTATTCTAGTTCAATATCAGTTATTGACCGATTTTGAACCCATTCTTGACATTTAGTCGTGAATATTACTTTCGGAACCAGATAACCGGAAAATTGCATGCGATTCATCCGCTTCGTAGCAGGCATTCGCCGCATTTTCACGTATTATTGCGTTTAGAATGCAGAAATATCACCTTTCTTTGTTGAAAATCAGTAATTATCGGTATATTACGGAATATGAGCGATAGCAATACATTTTTTTATGCACATTCGCGTTTCAACCATAGTTGAGTACGATTTGTCCGCGATAAATCAATATTTCATTAGGTTTTTACTGAATTGAAGCGTAATTTTGTTATTTTTTATGAGATATATCACCCTCAGAACCCAAAACGTGTGCTTTTTGGGTTATTCTAGTAATATATCAGTATTTTACCGAATTGGAACCCATTCTTGACTATTTTTTAAATATGCACGCGTTGACTAGAAATATAGATAAAAGTGAAAAGATATTTTTGTAAGTGTTGGCACAATCGTTTATCTTAGGTTTGTCAACTTGTTTCTTTAGATTTGTCATCTTGTTTTCTTAGGTTTGCCAAATTGTCAGTTTCAGATGTGCCATCCAAAAAATTTCAAGGTTACGTAACGGATCTTCTGTGTCCTAAAGTACAGTTGAATACAAACGTTCTACTGAACTACTGATATATCGTAAATAAATCGCACATCTTAGGGTTTGGAAGGTATTTCGCAGCAAAATTACCCCAAATACGCATCGGATTTGTTTCTACGAACCAATATGTTGATTTTAAATCATTTTGCAAACTTACTACGACAAATCATTTATAGAGCGGGAAATGACAAAATTGCTAATACGTTACTTTGATTTCTACATATTTACGCTTGGAGCAGAGAGAAGGACGATATTCGCGCGGAATATCTATGTTTTGGCGGGTTTTAGTAGATTAAAGTGAATTTTTGTTTATGTATATGAGAAATAGCACGCTCAGACCTCAATGCGTGTGCTTTTCGGGTTATTCTAGTAAAATATCAGTTTTCGACCGATTGTGAACCCATTCTTGACATTTAGTCGTGAATATTACGTTCGGAACCAGATGACCGGTAAATTGCATGCGTTTTATCCGCTTCGTAGCAGAAATTTGCCGCATTTTCACGTATTATCGCGTTTAGAATGTAGAATTATCACCTTTCTTTGTTGAAAATCAGTAATTATCGGTATATTACGGAATATGAGCGATAGCAATACATTTTTTTATGCACATTCGCGTTTCAACCATAGTTGAGTACGATTTGTCCGCGATAAATCAATATTTCATTAGGTTTTTACTGAATTGAAGCGTATTTTTGCTATTTTTATAGAAAAAGCACTCTCAGAAACCAAAACGTGTGCTTCCTCGGGTTATTCTAGTTCAATATCAGTTTTTGACCGATTGTGAACCCATTCTTGACATTTAGTCGTGAATATTACGTTCGGAACCAGATGACCGGTAAATTGCATGCGTTTTATCCGCTTCGTAGCAGAAATTTGCCGCATTTTCACGTATTATCGCGTTTAGAATGTAGAATTATCACCTTTCTTTGTTGAAAATCAGTAATTATCGGTATATTACGGAATATGAGCGATAGCAATACATTTATTTATACATATTCGCGTTTCAACCATAGTTGAGTACGATTTGTGCGCGATAAATCAATATTTCATTAGGTTTTTACTGAACTGAAGCGTAATTTTGTTATTTTTTATAGAAATAGCACGCTCAGAACCCAAAACGTGTGCTTTTTGGGTTATTCTAGTAATATATCAGTATTTTTCCGAAATGCAACCCATTCTTGACTATTTTTTAAATATGCACGCGTTGACTAGAAATATAGATAGAAGTGAAAAGATATCTGTTTAAGTGTTGGCACAATCGTTTATCTTAGGTTTGTCATCTTGTTTTCTTAGGTTTGCATAATTGTCAGTTTCAGGTGTGCGATACAAAAAATTTTAAGGTTACGTAACGGATCTTCTGTGACCTAAAGTACAGTAGAATGCAAACGTTCTACTGAACTACTGATATATCGTAAATAAATTGCAGATCTTAGGGTTTGGAAGGTATTTTGCAGCAAAATTACCCCAAATACGCAACGGATTTGTTTTTACGAACCAATATGTTGACTTTTAATCATTTGGCAAATTTACTACGACATATCAGTAAAAGAGCAGGAAATGACAAAATTGCTAATACGTTACTTTGATTTCTACATATTTACGCTTGGAGCAGAGAGAAGGACGATATTCGCGCGATATCAGTATTTATCGGTATATAACGGAAAATGAGCGATAGCGGAACTTTTATTCATTCATATTCACGTGTCAACCATAGTGGAGAACGATTTGTACGCGATAAATTAATATTTCATTAGGTTTTTACTGAATCAAAGGGTAATTTTGTTATTTTTTATAGAAAAAGCACCTTCAGAACCCAAAACGTGTGCTTTTCGGGTTATTCTAGTTCAATATCAGTGTTCGTCCGATTTTGAGCCCATTCTTGACATTCAGTCGTGAATATTACTTTCAGAAACGGAAAACGGAAAATTTGCATACGATTCATCCGCTTCGTATCAGTAACTTGCAGCATTTTCACGTATTATCCGTTTAGAATGTAGAAATATCACCATTCTTTGTTGAAAATCAGTATTTATCGGTATATAACGGATTATGAGGGATAGCGGAACTTTTATTCATGCATATTCACGTTTCAACCATAGTGGAGTACGGTTTGTGCGCGATAAACAATATTTTATTAGGTTATTACTGAATTGAAGCGTATTTTTGTTATTTTTTATAGAAATAGCATGCTCAGAACCCAAAACGTGTGCTTCTTCGGGTTATTCTAGTTCAATTTCAGTTTTCGACCGATTGTGAACCCATTCTTGACATTAAGTCGTGAATATTATTTTCGGAACCAGATGACCGGTAAATTGCATGCGATTTATCCGCTTCGTAGCAGAAATTCGCCGCATTTTCACGTATTATTGCGTTTAGAATGTAAAAATATCACCTTTCTTTGTTGAAAATCAGTATTTATCGGTAAATAACGGAATATATGCGATAGCGGAACTTCTATTCCTGCATATTCACGTTTCAACCATAGTGGAGTACGATTTGTGCGCGATAAATCAATATTTCATTAGGTTTTTACTGAATTGAAGCGTAATTTTGTTATTTTTTATGAGATATATCACGCTCAGAACCCAAAACGTGTGCTTTTTGGGTTATTCTAGTAATATATCAGTATTTTACCGAATTGGAACCCATTCTTGACTATTTTTTAAGTATGCACGCGTTGACTAGAAATATAGATAAAAGTGAAAAGATATTTTTGTAAGTGTTGGCACAATCGTTTATCTTAGGTTTGTCAACTTGTTTCCTTAGATTTGTCATCTTGTTTTCTTAGGTTTGCCAAATTGTCAGTTTCAGATGTGCCATCCAAAAAATTTCAAGGTTACGTAACGGATCTTCTGTGACCTAAAGTACAGTTGAATACAAACGTTCTACTGAACTACTGATAAATCGTAAATCAATCGCACATCTTAGGGTTTGGAAGGTATTTTGCAGCAAAATTACCCCAAATACGCTTCGGATTTGTTTTTACGAACCAATATGTTGATTTTTAATCATTTTGCAAACTTACTACGACAAATCAGTAAAAGAGCGGGCAATGACAAAATTGCTAATACGTTACTTTGATTTCTACATATTTACGCTTGGAGCAGAGAGCACGACGATAGTCGCGCGGAATATCTATATTGTGGCGGGTTATTAGTAGATTAAAGCGAATTTTTGTTTACGTATATGAGAAATAGCACGCTCAGACCTCAATGCGTGTGCTTTTCGGGTTATTCTAGTAAAATATCAGTTATCGACCGAATGTGAACCCATTCTTGACATTTAGTCGTGAATATTACTTTCGGAACCAGATAACCGGAAAATTGCATGCAATTCATCCGCTTCGTAGCAGGCATTCGCCGCATTTTCACGTATTATTGCGTTTAGAATGTAGAAATATAACCCTTCGTTGTTGAAAATCAGTATTTATCGGTATAAAACGGAATATGAGGGATAGCGGAACTTTTATTCATGCAAATTCACGTTTCAACCATAGTGGAGCACGATTTGTGCGCGATTAAACAATATTTCATTAGGTTTTTACTGAATTGAAGCGTATTTTTGTTATTTTTTATAGAAATAGCATGCTCAGAACCCAAAACGTGTGCTTCTTCGGGTTATTCTAGTTCAATATCAGTGTTCGACCGATTTTGAGCCCATTCTTGATATTCAGTCGTGTATATTACTTTCAGAACCGGAAAACGGAAAATTTTCATACGATTCATCCGCTTCGTAGCAGTAACTTGCCACATTTTCACGTATAATCGCGTTTAGAATGTGAGAATATTACATTTCTTTGTTGGAAATCAGTATTTTTCGGTTAATTACGGATTATAAGCGATAGCGGAACTTCTATTCCTGCATATTCACGTTTCAACCAAAGTGGAGAACGATTTGTGCACGATAAATCAATATTTCTTTAGGTTTTTACTTAATTGAAGCGTATTTTTGTTATTTTTATAGAAATAGCACGCTCAGAAACCAAAACGTGTGCTTTCTCGGGTTATTCTAGTTCAATATCAGTTATTGACCGATTTTGAACCCATTCTTGACATTTAGTCGTGAATATTACTTTCGGAACCAGATAACCGGAAAATTGCATGCGATTCATCCGCTTCGTAGTAGGCATTCGCCGCATTTTCACGTATTATTGCGGTTAGAATGTAGAAATATCACCTTTCTTTGTTGAAAATCAGTAATTATCGGTATATTACGGAATATGAGCGATAGCAATACATTTTTTTATGCACATTCGCGTTTCAACCATAGTTGAGTACGATTTGTCCGCGATAAATCAATATTTCATTAGGTTTTTACTGAATTGAAGCGTAATTTTGTTATTTTTTATGAGATATATCACGCTCAGAACCCAAAACGTGTGCTTTTTGGGTTATTCTAGTAATATATCAGTATTTTACCGAATTGGAACCCATTCTTGACTATTTTTTAAATATGCACGCGTTGACTAGAAATATAGATAAAAGTGAAAAGATATTTTTGTAAGTGTTGGCAAAATCGCTAATCTTAGGTTTGTCAACTTGTTTCTTTAGATTTGTCATCTTGTTTTCTTAGGTTTGCCAAATTGTCAGTTTCAGATGTGCCATCCAAAAAATTTCAAAGTTACGTAACGGATCTTCTGTGTCCTAAAGTACAGTTGAATACAAACGTTCTACTGAACTACTGATATATCGTAAATTAATCGCACATCTTAGGGTTTGGAAGGTATTTTGCAGCAAAATTACCCCAAATACGCATCGGATTTGTTTTTACGAACCAATATGTTGATTTTTAATCATTTTGCAAACTTACTACGACAAATCAGTTAAAGAGCGGGAAATGACAAAATTGCTAATACGTTACTTTGATTTCTACATATTTACGCTTGGAGCAGAGAGAAGGACGATATTCGCGCGGAATATCTATGTTTTGGCGGGTTGTTAGTAGATTAAAGCGAATTTTTGTTAATGTATATGAGAAATAGCACATTCAGACCTCAATGCGTGTGCTTTTCGGGTTATTCTAGTAAAATATCAGTTTTCGACCGATTGTGAACCCATTCTTGACATTTAGTCGTGAATATTACGTTCGGAACCAGATGACCGGTAAATTGCATGCGATTTCTCCGCTTCGTAGCAGAAATTCGCCGCATTTTCACGTATTATCGCGTTTAGAATGTAGAATTATCACCTTTCTTTGTTGAAAATCAGTAATTATCGGTATATTACGGAATTTGAGCGATAGCAATACATTTATTTATACATATTCGCGTTTCAACCATAGTTGAGTACGATTTGTGCACGATAAATCAATATTTCATTAGGTTTTTACTGAACTGAAGCGTAATTTTGTTATTTTTTATAGAAATAGCACGCTCAGAACCCAAAACGTGTGCTTTTTGGGTTATTCTAGTAATATATCAGTATTTTTCCGAATTGCAACCCATTCTTGACTATTTTTTAAATATGCACGCGTTGACTAGAAATATAGATAGAAGTGAAAAGATATCTGTTTAAGTATTGGCACAATCGTTTATCTTAGGTTTGTCAACTAGTTTCTTTAGATTTGCCCTCTTGTTTTCTTAGGTTTGCATAATTGTCAGTTTCAGGTGTGCGATACAAAAAATTTTAAGGTTACGTAACGGATCTTCTGTGACCTAAAGTACAGTAGAATGCAAACGTTCTACTGAACTACTGATATATCGTAAATAAATTGCACATCTTAGGGTTTGGAAGGTATTTTGCAGCAAAATTACCCCAAATACGCAACGGATTTGTTTTTACGAACCAATATGTTGATTTTTAATCATTTTGCAAACTTACTACGACAAATCCATAAAAGAGCGGGAAATGACAAAATTGCTAATACGTTACTTTGATTTCTACATATTTACGCTTGGAGCAGAGAGAAGGACGATATTCGCGCGGAATATCTATATTGTGGCGGGTTATTAGTAGATTAAAGCGAATTTTTGTTCTCGTATATGAGAAATAGCACGCTCACACCTCAATGCGTGTGCTTTTCGGGTTATTCTAGTAAAATATCAGTTTTCGACCGATTGTGAACCCATTCTTGACATTTAGTCGTGAATATTACTTTCGGAACCAGATAACCGGAAAATTGCATGCGATTCATCCGCTTTGTAGCAGGCATTCGCCGCATTTTCACGTATTATTGCGTTTAGAATGTAGAAATATCACCCTTCTCTGTTGAAAATCAGTATTTATCGGTATATAACGGTATATGAGCGATAGCGGAACTTTTATTCATTCATATTCACGTGTCAATCATAGTGGAGAACGATTTGTACGCGATAAAACAATATTTCATTAGGTTTTTACTGAATTGAAGCGTATTTTTGTTATTTTTTATAGAAATAGCATGCTCAGAACCCAAAACGTGTGCTTCTTCGGGTTATTCTAGTTCAGTATCAGTGTTCGACCGATTTTGAGCCCATTCTTGACAATCAGTCCTGTATATTACTTTCAGAACCGGAAAACGGAAAATTTTCATACGATTCATCCGCTTCGTAGCAGTAACTTGCCGCATTTTCACGTATAATCGCGTTTAGAATGTGAGAATATTACATTTCTTTGTTGAAAATCAGTATTTTTCCGTTAATTACGGAATTTGAGCGATAGCGGAACTTCTATTCCTGCATATTCACGTTTCAACCACAGTGGAGAACGATTTGTGCACGATAAATCAATATTTCATTAGGTTTTTACTGAATTGAAGCGTATTTTTGTTATTTTTTATAGAAATAGCACGCTCAGAACCCAAAACGTGTGCTCCTTCGGGTTATTCTAGTTCAATATCAGTTTCCCACCGATTGTGAACCCATTCTTGACATTTAGTCGTGAATATTACTTTCGGAACAAGATAACCGGAAAATTGCATGCGATTCATCCGCTTTGTAGCAGGCATTCGCCGCATTTTCACGTATTATTGCGTTTAGAATGTAGAAATATCACCCTTCTCTGTTGAAAATCAGTATTTATCGGTATATTAACGGTATATGAGCGATAGCGGAACTTTTATTCATTCATATTCACGTGTCAATCATAGTGGAGAACGATTTGTACGCGATAAAACAATATTTCATTAGGTTTTTACTGAATTGAAGCGTATTTTTGTTATTTTTTATAGAAATAGCATGCTCAGAACCCAAAACGTGTGCTTCTTCGGGTTATTATAGTTCGGTATCAGTGTCGACCGATTTTGAGCCCATTCTTGACAATCAGTCCTGTATATTACTTTCAGAACCGGAAAACGGAAAATTTTCATACGATTCATCCGCTTCGTAGCAGTAACTTGCCGCATTTTTCACGTATAATCGCGTTTAGAATGTGAGAATATTACATTTCTTTGTTGAAAATCAGTATTTTTCCGTTAATTACGGAATTTGAGCGATAGCGGAACTTCTATTCCTGCATATTCACGTTTCAACCACAGTGGAGAACGATTTGTGCACGATAAATCAATATTTCATTAGGTTTTTACTGAATTGAAGCGTATTTTTGTTATTTTTTATAGAAATAGCACGCTCAGAACCCAAAACGTGTGCTCCTTCGGGTTATTCTAGTTCAATATCAGTTTTCCACCGATTGTGAACCCATTCTTGACATTTAGTCGTTAATATTACTTTCGGAACAAGATAACCGGAAAATTGCATGCGATTCATCCGATTCGTAGAAGGCATTCGCCGAATTTTCAAGTATTATTGCGTTTAGAATGTAGAAATATCACCCTTCTTTGTTGAAAATCAGTATTTATCGGTATATAACGGAAAATGAGCGATAGCGGAACTTTTATTCATTCATATTCACGTGTCAATCATAGTGTAGAACGATTTGTACGCGATAAATCAATATTTCATTAGGTTTTACTGAATTAAAGGGTAATTTTGTTATTTTTATAGAAATAGCACCTTCAGAACCAAAAACGTGTGCTTCTTCGGTTATTCTAGTTCAATATCAGTGTTCGACCGATTTTCAGCCCATTCTTGACATTAAGTCGTGAATATTACTTTCGGAACCGGATAACGGAAAATTTGCATACGATTCATCCGCTTCGTAGCAGATACTTAACGCATTTTCACGTATTATCGCGTTTAGAATGTGAGAATATTACATTTCTTTGTTGAAAATCTGTATTTTTCGGTTAATTACGGAATATAAGCGATAGCGGAACTTCTATTCCTGCATATTCACGTTTCAACCACAGTGGAGAACGATTGTGCACGATAAATCAATATTTCATTAGGTTTTTACTGAATCGAAGCGTATTTTTGTTATTTTTATAGAAATAGCACGCTCAGAAACCAAAACGTGTGCTTACTCGGGTTATTCTAGTTCAATATCAGTTTTTGACCGATTGTGAACCCATTCTTGACATTTAGTCGTGAATATTATTTTTGGAACCAGATGGACCGGAAAATTGCATGCGATTTATCCGCTTCGTAGCAGAAATTAGCCGCATTTTCACGTATTTTCGCGTTTAGAATTCATAAATATCACCTTTCTTGTTGAAAATCAGTTATTATCGGTATATTACGGAATTTGAGCGATAGCAATTCATTTATTTAAAAATATTCGCGTTTCAACCATAGTTGAGTACGATTTGTGCGCGATAAATCAATATTTCATTAGGTTTTTACTGAATTGAAGCGTGATTTTGTTATTTTATATGAGAAATAGCACTCTCAGAACCCAATACGTGTGCTTTTTGGGTTATTCTAGTTCAATATCAGCGTTCGACCGATTTTGAGCCCATTCTTGACATTAAGTCGTGAATATTATTTTTGGAACCAGATGACCGGAAAATGTCATGCGATTTATCCGCTTCGTAGCAGAAATTCGCCGCATTTTCACGTATTATCGCGTTTAGAATGTAGAATTATCACCTTTCTTTGTTGAAAATCAGTAATTATCGGTATATTACGGAATTTGAGCGATAGCAATACATTTATTTATACATATTCGCGTTTCAACCATAGTTGAGTACGATTTGTGCACGATAAATCAATATTTCATTAGGTTTTACTGAACTGAAGCGTAATTTTGTTATTTTTATGAGAAATAGCACGCTCAGAACCCAAAACGTGTGCTTTTTGGGTTATTCTAGTAAAATATCAGTATTTTTCCGAATTGCAACCCATTCTTGACTATTTTTTAAATATGCACGCGTTGACTAGAAATATAGATAGAAGTGAAAAGATATCTGTGTAAGTATTGGCACAATCGTTTATCTTAGGTTTGTCAACTTGTTTCTTTAGATTTGCCCTCTTGTTTTCTTAGGTTTGCATAATTGTCAGTTTCAGGTGTGCCATACAAAAAATTTTAAGGTTACGTAACGGATCTTCTGTGACCTAAAGTACAGTAAAATGCAAACGTTCTACTGAACTACTGATATATCGTAAATAAATTGCACATCTTAGGGTTTGGAAGGTATTTTGCAGCAAAATTACCCCAAATACGCAACGGATTTATATTTACGAACCAATATGTTGATTTTTAATCATTTTCCAAACTTACTACGACAAATCCATAAAAGAGCGGGAAATGACAAAATTGCTAATACGTTACATTTATTTCTACATATTTACGCTTGGAGCAGAGAGAAGGACGATATTCGCGCGGAATATCTATATTGTGGCGGATTTTAAGTAGATTAAAGCGAATTTTTGTTTATGTATATGAGAAATAGCACGCTCAGACCTCAATGCGTGTGCTTTTCGGGTTATTCTAGTAAAATATCAGTTTTCGACCAATTGTGAACCCATTCTTGACATTTAGTCGTGAATATTACTTTCGGAACCAGATAACCGGAAAATTGCATGCGATTCATCCGATTCGTAGCAGGCATTCGCCGAAATTTCACGTATTATTGCGTTTAGAATGTAGAAATATCACCCTTCTTTGTTGAAAATCAGTATTTATCGGTATATAACGGAAAATGAGCGATAGCAATACATTTTTTTATGCACATTCGCGTTTCAACCATAGTTGAGTACGATTTGTGCACGATAAATCATATTTCATTAAGTTTTTACTGAATTGAAGCGTATTTTTGTTATTTTATAGAAATAGCACGCTCAGAAACCAAAACGTGTGCTCCTTCGGGTTATTCTAGTTCAATATCAGTTTTCCACCGATTGTGAACCCATTCTTGACATTAAGTCGTGAATATTATTTTCGGAACCAGATCACCGGTAAATTGCATGCGATTTATCCGCTTCGTAGCAGAAATTCGCCGCATTTTCACGCATTATCCCGTTTAGAATGTAGAAATATCACCTTTCTTTGTTGAAAATCAGTAATTATCGGTATATTACGGAATTTGAGCGATAGCAATACATTTATTATACATTTTCGCGTTTCAACCATAGTTGAGTACGATTTGTGCACGATAAATCAATATTTCATAAGTTTTTACTGAATTGAAGCGTAATTTTGTTATTTTTTATGAGAAATATCACGCTCAGAACCCAAAACGTGTGCTTTTTGGGTTATTCTAGTATAATATCAGTATTTTTCCGAATTGCAACCCATTCTTGACTATTTTTTAAATATGCACGCGTTGACTAGAAATATAGATAGAAGTAAAAAGATATCTGTGTAAGTATTGGCACAATCGTTTATCTTAGGTTTGTCAACTAGTTTCATTAGATTTGCCCTCTTGTTTTCTTAGGTTTGCAAAATTGTCATTTTCAGGTATGCCATACAAAAAATTTTAAGGTTACGTAACGGATCTTCTGTAACCTAAAGTACAGCAGAATTCAAACGTTATACTGAACTACTGATATATCGTTAATAAATTGCACATCTTAGGGTTTGAAAGGTATTTTGCACAAAATTACCCCAAATACGCATCGGATTTGTTTTTACGAACCAATATGTTGATTTTTAATCATTTGGCAAATTTACTACGACATATCAGTAAAAGAGCAGGAAATGACAAAATTGCTAATACGTTACTTTGATTTCTACATATTTACGCTTGGAGCAGAGAGAAGGACGATATTCGCGCGGAATATCTATATTTTGGCGGATTATAAGTAGATTAAAGCGAATTTTTGTTTATGTATATGAGAAATAGCACGCTCAGACCTCAATGCGTGCGCTTTTCGGGTTATTCTAGTAAAATATCAGTTTTCGACCAATTGTGAACCCATTCTTGACATTTAGTCGTGAATATTACTTTCGGAACAAGATAACCGGAAAATTGCATGCGATTCATCCGATTCGTAGAAGACATTCGCCGAATTTTCATGTATTATTGCGTTTAGAATGTAGAAATATCACCCTTCTTTGTTGAAAATCAGTATTTATCGGTATATAACGGAAAATGAGCGATAGCGGAACTTTAAATTAATTAATATTCACGTGACAATCATAGTGTAGAACGATTTGTACGCGATAAATCAATATTTCATTAGGTTTTTACTGAATTAAAGGGTAATTTTGTTATTTTTTATAGAAATAGCACCTTCAGAACCAAAAACGTGTGCTTCTTCGGGTTATTCTAGTTCAATATCAGTGTTCGACCGATTTTCAGCCCATTCTTGACATTAAGTCGTGAATATTACTTTCGGAACCGGATAACGGAAAATTTGCATACGATTCATCCGCTTCGTAGCAGAAATTAGCCGCATTTTCACGTATTTTCGCGTTTAGAATTCATAAATATCACCTTTCTTTGTTGAAAATCAGTTATTATCGGTATATTACGGAATTTGACCGATAGCAATACATTTATTTATAAATATTCGCGTTTCAACCATAGTTGAGTACGATTTGTGCGCGATAAATCAATATTTCATTAGGTTTTTACTGAATTGAAGCGTGATTTTGTTATTTTATATGAGAAATAGCACTCTCAGAACCCAATACGTGTGCTTTTTGGGTTATTCTAGTTCAATATCAGCGTTCGACCGATTTTGAGCCCATTCTTGACATTAAGTCGTGAATATTATTTTTGGAACCAGATGACCGGAAAATGTCATGCGATTTATCCGCTTCGTAGCAGAAATTCGCCGCATTTTCACGTATTATCGCGTTTAGAATGTAGAATTATCACCTTTCTTTGTTGAAAATCAGTAATTATCGGTATATTACGGAATTTGAGCGATAGCAATACATTTATTTATACATTTTCGCGTTTCAACCATAGTTGAGTACGATTTGTGCACGATAAATCAATATTTCATTAGGTTTTTACTGAACTGAAGCGTTATTTTGTAATTTTTTATGAGATATATCACGCTCAGAACCCAAAACGTTGGCTTTTTGAGTTATTCTAGTAAAATATCAGTATTTTTCCGAATTGCAACCCATTCTTGACTATTTTTTAAATATGCACGCGTTGACTAGAAATATAGATAGAAGTGATAAGATATCTGTGTAAGTATTGGCACAATCGTTTATCTTAGGTTTGTCAACTAGTTTCATTAGATTTGCCCTCTTGTTTTCTTAGGTTTGCAAAATTGTCAGTTTCAGGTGTGCCATACAAAAAATTTTAAGGTTACGTAACGGATCTTCTGTGACCTAAAGTACAGTAGAATTCAAACGTTCTACTGAACTACTGATATATCGTAAATAAATTGCACATCTTAGGGTTTGGAAGGTATTTTGCAGCAAAATTACCCCAAATACGCATCGGATTAGTTTTTACGAACCAATATGTTGATTTTTAATCATTTTGCAAACTTACTTCGACAAATCCATAAAAGAGCGGGAAATGACAAAATTGCTAATACGTTACATTGATTTCTACATATTTACGCTTGGAGCAGAGAGAAGGACGATATTCGCGCGGAATATCTATATTGTGGCGGATTTTAAGTAGATTAAAGCGAATTTTTGTTTATGTATATGAGAAATAGCACGCTCAGACCTCAATGCGTGCGCTTTTCGGGTTATTCTAGTAAAATATCAGTTTTCGACCAATTGTGAACCCATTCTTGACATTTAGTCGTGAATATTACTTTCGGAACAATATAACCGGAAAATTGCATGCGATTCATCCGATTCGTAGAAGGCATTCGCCGAATTTTCAAGTATTATTGCGTTTAGAATGTAGAAATATCACCCTTCTTTGTTGAAAATCAGTATTTATCGATATATAACGGAAAATGAGCGATAGCGGAACTTTTATTCATTCATATTCACGTGTCAATCATAGTGTAGAACGATTTGTACGCGATAAATCAATATTTCATTAGGTTTTTACTGAATTAAAGGGTAATTTTGTTATTTTTTATAGAAATAGCACCTTCAGAACCAAAAACGTGTGCTTCTTCGGGTTATTCTAGTTCAATATCAGTGTTCGACCGATTTTCAGCCCATTCTTGACATTAAGTCGTGAATATTACTTTCGGAACCGGATAACGGAAAATTTGCATACGATTCATCCGCTTCGTAGCAGATACTTAACGCATTTTCACGTATTATCGCGTTTAGAATGTGAGAATATTACATTTCTTTGTTGAAAATCTGTATTTTTCGGTTAATTACGGAATATGAGCGATAGCGGAACTTCTATTCCTGCATATTCACGTTTCAACCACAGTGGAGAACGATTTGTGCACGATAAATCAATATTTCATTAGGTTTTTACTGAATTGAAGCGTATTTTTGTTATTTTTATAGAAATAGCACGCTCAGAAACCAAAACGTGTGCTTACTCGGGTTATTCTAGTTCAATATCAGTTTTTGACCGATTGTGAACCCATTCTTGACATTTAGTCGTGAATATTATTTTTGGAACCAGATGACCGGAAAATTGCAAGCGATTTATCCGCTTCGTAGCAGAAATTAGCCGCATTTTCACGTATTTTCGCGTTTAGAATTCATAAATATCACCTTTCTTTGTTGAAAATCAGTTATTATCGGTATATTACGGAATTTGAGCGATAGCAATACATTTATTTATAAATATTCGCGTTTCAACCATAGTTGAGTACGATTTGTGCGCGATAAATCAATATTTCATTAGGTTTTTACTGAATTGAAGCGTGATTTTGTTATTTTATATGAGAAATAGCACTCTCAGAACCCAATACGTGTGCTTCTTCGGGTTATTCTAGTTCAATATCAGCGTTCGACCGATTGTGAACCCATTCTTGACATTAAGTCGTGAATATTATTTTTGGAACCAGATGACCGGAAAATGTCATGCGATTTATCCGCTTCGTAGCAGAAATTCGCCGCATTTTCACGTATTATCGCGTTTAGAATGTAGAATTATCACCTTTCTTTGTTGAAAATCAGTAATTATCGGTATATTACGGAATTTGAGCGATAGCAATACATTTATTTATACATTTTCGCGTTTCAACCATAGTTGAGTACGATTTGTGCACGATAAATCAATATTTCATTAGGTTTTTACTGAACTGAAGCGTAATTTTGTTATTTTTTATGAGAAATAGCACGCTCAGAACCCAAAACGTGTGCTTTTTGAGTTATTCTAGTAAAATATCAGTATTTTTCCGAATTGCAACCCATTCTTGACTATTTTTTAAATATGCACGCGTTGACTAGAAATATAGATAGAAGTGATAAGATATCTGTGTAAGTATTGGCACAATCGTTTATCTTAGGTTTGTCAACTAGTTTCATTAGATTTGCCCTCTTGTTTTCTTAGGTTTGCAAAATTGTCAGTTTCAGGTGTGCCATACAAAAAATTTTAAGGTTACGTAACGGATCTTCTGTGACCTAAAGTACAGTAGAATTCAAACGTTCTACTGAACTACTGATATATCGTAAATAAATTGCACATCTTAGGGTTTGGAAGGTATTTTGCAGCAAAATTACCCCAAATACGCATCGGATTAGTTTTTACGAACCAATATGTTGATTTTTAATCATTTTGCAAACTTACTTCGACAAATCCATAAAAGAGCGGGAAATGACAAAATTGCTAATACGTTACATTGATTTCTACATATTTACGCTTGGAGCAGAGAGAAGGACGATATTCGCGCGGAATATCTATATTGTGGCGGATTTTAAGTAGATTAAAGCGAATTTTTGTTTATGTATATGAGAAATAGCACGCTCAGACCTCAATGCGTGCGCTTTTCGGGTTATTCTAGTAAAATATCAGTTTTCGACCAATTGTGAACCCATTCTTGACATTTAGTCGTGAATATTACTTTCGGAACAATATAACCGGAAAATTGCATGCGATTCATCCGATTCGTAGAAGGCATTCGCCGAATTTTCAAGTATTATTGCGTTTAGAATGTAGAAATATCACCCTTCTTTGTTGAAAATCAGTATTTATCGATATATAACGGAAAATGAGCGATAGCGGAACTTTTATTCATTCATATTCACGTGTCAATCATAGTGTAGAACGATTTGTACGCGATAAATCAATATTTCATTAGGTTTTTACTGAATTAAAGGGTAATTTTGTTATTTTTTATAGAAATAGCACCTTCAGAACCAAAAACGTGTGCTTCTTCGGGTTATTCTAGTTCAATATCAGTGTTCGACCGATTTTCAGCCCATTCTTGACATTAAGTCGTGAATATTACTTTCGGAACCGGATAACGGAAAATTTGCATACGATTCATCCGCTTCGTAGCAGATACTTAACGCATTTTCACGTATTATCGCGTTTAGAATGTGAGAATATTACATTTCTTTGTTGAAAATCTGTATTTTTCGGTTAATTACGGAATATGAGCGATAGCGGAACTTCTATTCCTGCATATTCACGTTTCAACCACAGTGGAGAACGATTTGTGCACGATAAATCAATATTTCATTAGGTTTTTACTGAATTGAAGCGTATTTTTGTTATTTTTATAGAAATAGCACGCTCAGAAACCAAAACGTGTGCTTACTCGGGTTATTCTAGTTCAATATCAGTTTTTGACCGATTGTGAACCCATTCTTGACATTTAGTCGTGAATATTATTTTTGGAACCAGATGACCGGAAAATTGCAAGCGATTTATCCGCTTCGTAGCAGAAATTAGCCGCATTTTCACGTATTTTCGCGTTTAGAATTCATAAATATCACCTTTCTTTGTTGAAAATCAGTTATTATCGGTATATTACGGAATTTGAGCGATAGCAATACATTTATTTATAAATATTCGCGTTTCAACCATAGTTGAGTACGATTTGTGCGCGATAAATCAATATTTCATTAGGTTTTTACTGAATTGAAGCGTGATTTTGTTATTTTATATGAGAAATAGCACTCTCAGAACCCAATACGTGTGCTTCTTCGGGTTATTCTAGTTCAATATCAGCGTTCGACCGATTGTGAACCCATTCTTGACATTAAGTCGTGAATATTATTTTTGGAACCAGATGACCGGAAAATGTCATGCGATTTATCCGCTTCGTAGCAGAAATTCGCCGCATTTTCACGTATTATCGCGTTTAGAATGTAGAATTATCACCTTTCTTTGTTGAAAATCAGTAATTATCGGTATATTACGGAATTTGAGCGATAGCAATACATTTATTTATACATTTTCGCGTTTCAACCATAGTTGAGTACGATTTGTGCACGATAAATCAATATTTCATTAGGTTTTTACTGAACTGAAGCGTAATTTTGTTATTTTTTATGAGAAATAGCACGCTCAGAACCCAAAACGTGTGCTTTTTGAGTTATTCTAGTAAAATATCAGTATTTTTCCGAATTGCAACCCATTCTTGACTATTTTTTAAATATGCACGCGTTGACTAGAAATATAGATAGAAGTGAAAAGATATCTGTGTAAGTATTGGCACAATCGTTTATCTTAGGTTTGTCAACTAGTTTCATTAGATTTGCCCTCTTGTTTTCTTAGGTTTGCAAAATTGTCAGTTTCAGGTGTGCCATACAAAAAATTTTAAGGTTACGTAACGGATCTTCTGTGACCTAAAGTACAGTAGAATTCAAACGTTCTTCTGAACTACTGATATATCGTAAATAAATTGCACATCTTAGGGTTTGGAAGGTATTTTGCAGCAAAATTACCCCAAATACGCATCGGATTTGTTTTTACGAACCAATATGTTGATTTTTAATCATTTGGCAAATTTACTACGACATATCAGTAAAAGAGCAGGAAATGACAAAATTGCTAATACGTTACTTTGATTTCTACATATTTACGCTTGGAGCAGAGAGAAGGACGATATTCGCGCGGAATATCTATATTGTGGCGGATTTTAAGTAGATTAAAGCGAATTTTTGTTATGTATATGAGAAATAGCACGCTCAGACCTCAATGCGTGTGCTTTTCGGGTAATTCTAGTAAAATATCAGTTTTCGACCAATTGTGAACCCATTCTTGACATTTAGTCGTGAATATTATTTTCGGAACCAGATGACCGGTAAATTGCATGCGATTCATCCGATTCGTGGCAGGCATTCGCCGCATTTTCACGTATTATCGCGTTTAGAATGTAGAAATATCACCTTTCTTTGTTGAAAATCAGTAATTATCTGTATATTACGGAATTTGAGCGATAGCAAAACATTTATGTATACATTTTCGCGTTTCAACCATAGCTGAGTACGATTTGTGCACGATAAATCAATATTTCTATATATTTAAAAGAGCGGGATGTGACAAAATTGCTAATATGTTACTTTGATTTCTACATATTTACGCTTGAAGCAGAGAGAAGGACGATATTCGCGCGGAATATCTATATTGTGGCGGGTTATTAGTAGATTAAAGCGAATTTTTGTTTATGTTTATGAGAAATAGCACGCTCAGACCTCAATGCGTGTGCTTTTCGTGTTATTCTAGTAAAATATCAGTTTTCGACCGATTGTGAACCCATTCTTGACATTTAGTCGTGATTATTATTTTTGGAACCAGATGACCGGAAAATTGCATGCGATTGATCCGCTTTGTAGCAGAAATTCGCCGCATTTCCACGTATTATTGCGTTTAGAATGTAGAAATATCACCCTTTTTTGTTGAAAATCAGTATTTATCGGTATATAACGGAATATGAGCGATAGCGGAACTTTTATTCATTCATATTCACGTGTCAACCATAGTGGAGAACGATTTGTACGCGATAAATCAATATTTCATTAGGTTTTTACTGAATTAATGGGTAATTTTGTTATCTTATATAGAAATAGCACCTTCAGAACCCATAACGTGTGCTTTTTTGGGTTAATCTAGTTCAATATCAGTGTTCGACCGATTTTAAGCCCATTCTTGACATTAAGTCGTGAATATTACTTTCAGAACCGGAAAACGGAAAATTTGCATACGATTCATCCGCTTAGTAGCAGTTACTTGCCGCATTTTCACGTATTATTGCGTTTAGAATGTAGAAATATCACCTTTCTTTGTTGAAAATCAGTATTTATCGGTATATAACGGAAAATGAGCGATAGCGGAACTTTTATTCATGCATATGCACCTTTCAACCATAGTGGAGTACGGTTTGTGCGCGATAAACAATATTTTATTAGGTTTTTACTGAATTGAAGCGTATTTTGGTTATTTTTTATAGAAATAGCACGCTCAGAACCCAAAACGTGTGCTTCTTCGGGTTATTCTAGTGCAATATCAGTGTTCGACTGATTTTCAGCCCATTCTTGACATTAAGTCGTGAATATTACTTTCGGAACCGGATAACGGAAAATTTGCATACGATTCATACGCTTCGTAGCAGAAATTAGCCGCATTATCACGTATTATTGCATTAGGAATGTAGAAATATCACCTTTCTTTGTTAAAAATCAGTATTTATCGGAATATAACGGAATATAAGCGATAGCGGAAATTTATTCATGCATATTCACGTTTCAACCATAGTTGAGTAAGATTTGTGCGCGATAAATGAATATTTCATTAGCTTTTTACTGAATTGAAGCGTAATTTTGTTATTTTTTATAGAAATAGAACCTTCAGAACCAAAAACGTGTTTTTCTTCGATTTATTCTAGTTCAATATCAGTGTTCGACCGATTTTAAGCCCATTTTTGACATTAAGTCGTGAATATCACTTTCAGAACCGGAAAAGGGAAAATTTGCATACGATTCATCCGCTTTGTAGCAGTAACTTGCCGAATTTTCATGTATTATTGCGTTTATAATGTAGAAATATCGCCTTTCTTGGTTGAAAATCAGTATTTTTCGGTTAATTACGGAATATGAGCGATAGCGGAACTTCTATTCCTGCATATTCACGTTTAAACCACAGTGGAGAACGATTTGTGCACGATAAATCAATATTTTATTAGGTTTTTACTGAATTGAAGCGTATTATTGTTATTTTTTATAGAAATAGCACGCTCAGAAACGAAAACGTGTGCTTCCTCGGGTTATTCTAGTTCAATATCAGTTTTTGACCGATTGTGAACCCATTCTTGACATTAAGTCGCGAATATTATTTTTGGAACCAGATGACCGGAAAATTGCATGCGATTGATCCGCTTCGTAGCAGAAATTAGCCGCATTTTCACGTATTATCGCGTTTAGAATGTGAGAATATTAAATTTCTTTCTTGAAAATCAGTATTTTTCGGTTTATTACGGAATTTGAGCGATAGCAATACATTTATTTATACATATTCGTGTTTCAACCATAGTTGAGTACGATTTGTGCGCGATAAACAATATTTTATTAGGTTTTCACTGAATTGAAGCGTATTTTGGTTATTTTTTATAGAAATAGCACGCACAGAACCCAAAAAGTGTGCTTCTTCGGATTATTCTAGTGCAATATCAGTTTTCGTTCGATTTTGAGCCCATTCTTGACATTAAGTCGTGAATATTACTTTCGGAACCGGATCACGGAAAATTTGCATACGATTCATCCGCGTCGTAGCAGATACTTAACGCATTTTCACGTATTATCGCGTTTAGAATGTGAGAATATTACATTTCTTTGTTGAAAATCAGTATTTTTCGGTTTATTACGGAATTTGAGCGATAGCGGAACTTTTATTCATGCATATTTACGTTTCAACCATAGTGGAGTTCGGTTTGTGCGCGATAAACAATATTTTATTAGGTTTTTACTGAATGGAAGCGTACTTTTGTCATTTTTTATAGAAATAGCACGCTCAGAACCCAAAACGTGTGCTTTTTGGGTTATTCTAGTAATATATCAGTATTTTACCGAATTGGAACCCATTCTTGACTATTTTTTAAATATGCACGCGTTGAATAGAAATATAGATAAAAGTGAAAAGATATTTTTGTAAGTGTTGGCACAATCGTTTATCTTAGGTTTTTCAACTTCTTTCTTTAGATTTGTCATCTTGTTTTCTTAGGTTTGCCAAATTGTCAGTTTCAGGGATGCCATCCAAAAAATTTCAAGGTTACGTAACGGATCTTCTGTGACCTAAAGTACAGTAGAATGCAAAAGTTCTACTGAACTACTGATATATCGTAAATAAATTGCACATCTTACGGTTTGGAAGGTATTTTGCAGCAAAATTACCCCAAATACGCATCGGATGTGTTTTTACGAACCAATATGTTGATTTTTAATCATTTGGCAAACTTACTACGACAAATCAGTAAAAGAGCAGGAAATGACAACATTGCTAATACGTTACTTTGATTCCTATATATTTACACTTGGAGCAGAGAGAAGGACGATATTCGCGCGGAGAATCTATATTGTGGCGGGTTATTAGTAGATTAAAGAAAATTTTTGTTTATGTATATGAGAAATAGCACGCTCAGACCTCAATGCGTGTGCTTTTCGGGTTATTCTAGTAAAATATCAGTTTTCGACCAATTGTGAACCCATTCTTGACATTTAGTCGTGAATATTACTTTCGGAACCAGAGAACCGGAAAATTGAATGCGATTCATCCGCTTCGTTGCAGGCATTCGCCGCATTTTCACGTATTATTGCGTTTAGAATGTAGAAATATCACCTTTCTTTGTTGAAAATCAGTAATTATCTGTATATTACGGAATTTGAGCGATAGCAAAACATTTATGTATACATTTTCGCGTTTCAACCATAGCTGAGTACGATTTGTGCACGATAAATCAATATTTCATTAGGTTTTTACTGAATTAATGGGTAATTTTGTTATCTTATATAGAAATAGCACCTTCAGAACCCATAACGTGTGCTTTTTTGGGTTAATCTAGTTCAATATCAGTGTTCGACCGATTTTAAGCCCATTCTTGACATTAAGTCGTGAATATTACTTTCAGAACCGGAAAACGGAAAATTTGCATACGATTCATCCGCTTAGTAGCAGTTACTTGCCGCATTTTCACGTATTATTGCGTTTAGAATGTAGAAATATCACCTTTCTTTGTTTAAAATCAGTATTTATCGGTAAACAACTGAATATGAGAGATAGCGGAACTTTTATTCATGCATATGCACCTTTCAACCATAGTGGAGTACGGTTTGTGCGCGATAAACAATATTTCATTAGGTTTTTACTGAATTGAAGCGTATTTTGGTTATTTTTTATAGAAATAGCACGCTCAGAACCCAAAACGTGTGCTTCTTCGGGTTATTCTAGTGCAATATCAGTGTTCGACTGATTTTCAGCCCATTCTTGACATTAAGTCGTGAATATTACTTTCGGAACCGGATAACGGAAAATTTGCATACGATTCATACGCTTCGTAGCAGAAATTAGCCGCATTATCACGTATTATTGCATTAGGAAAGTAGAAATATCACCTTTCTTTGTTAAAAATCAGTATTTATCGGAATATAACGGAATATAAGCGATAGCGGAAATTTATTCATGCATATTCACGTTTCAACCATAGTTGAGTACGATTTGTGCGCGATAAATGAATATTTCATTAGCTTTTTACTGAATTGAAGCGTAATTTTGTTATTTTTTATAGAAAAAGAACCTTCAGAACCAAAAACGTGTTTTTCTTCGATTTATTCTAGTTCAATATCAGTGTTCGACCGATTTTAAGCCCATTTTTGACATTAAGTCGTGAATATCACTTTCAGAACCGGAAAAGGGAAAATTTGCATACGATTCATCCGCTTTGTAGCAGTAACTTGCCGAATTTTCATGTATTATTGCGTTTATAATGTAGAAATATCGCCTTTCTTGGTTGAAAATCAGTATTTTTCGGTTAATTACGGAATATGAGCGATAGCGGAACTTCTATTCCTGCATATTCACGTTTAAACCACAGTGGAGAACGATTTGTGCACGATAAATCAATATTTTATTAGGTTTTTACTGAATTGAAGCGTATTATTGTTATTTTTTATAGAAATAGCACGCTCAGAAACGAAAACGTGTGCTTCCTCGGGTTATTCTAGTTCAATATCAGTTTTTGACCGATTGTGAACCCATTCTTGACATTTAGTCGCGAATATTATTTTTGGAACCAGATGACCGGAAAATTGCATGCGATTGATCCGCTTCGTAGCAGAAATTAGCCGCATTTTCACGTATTATCGCGTTTAGAATGTGAGAATATTAAATTTCTTTCTTGAAAATCAGTATTTTTCGGTTTATTACGGAATTTGAGCGATAGCAATACATTTATTTATACATATTCGTGTTTCAACCATAGTTGAGTACGATTTGTGCGCGATAAACAATATTTTATTAGGTTTTCACTGAATTGAAGCGTATTTTGGTTATTTTTTATAGAAATAGCACGCACAGAACCCAAAAAGTGTGCTTCTTCGGATTATTCTAGTGCAATATCAGTTTTCGTTCGATTTTGAGCCCATTCTTGACATTAAGTCGTGAATATTACTTTCGGAACCGGATCACGGAAAATTTGCATACGATTCATCCGCGTCGTAGCAGATACTTAACGCATTTTCACGTATTATCGCGTTTAGAATGTGAGAATATTACATTTCTTTGTTGAAAATCAGTATTTTTCGGTTTATTACGGAATTTGAGCGATAGCGGAACTTTTATTCATGCATATTTACGTTTCAACCATAGTGGAGTTCGGTTTGTGCGCGATAAACAATATTTTATTAGATTTTTACTGAATGGAAGCGTACTTTTGTCATTTTTTATAGAAATAGCACGCTCAGAACCCAAAACGTGTGCTTTTTGGGTTATTCTAGTAATATATCAGTATTTTACCGAATTGGAACCCATTCTTGACTATTTTTTAAATATGCACGCGTTGAATAGAAATATAGATAAAAGTGAAAAGATATTTTTGTAAGTGTTGGCACAATCGTTTATCTTAGGTTTTTCAACTTCTTTCTTTAGATTTGTCATCTTGTTTTCTTAGGTTTGCCAAATTGTCAGTTTCAGGGATGCCATCCAAAAAATTTCAAGGTTACGTAACGGATCTTCTGTGACCTAAAGTACAGTAGAATGCAAAAGTTCTACTGAACTACTGATATATCGTAAATAAATTGCACATCTTACGGTTTGGAAGGTATTTTGCAGCAAAATTACCCCAAATACGCATCGGATGTGTTTTTACGAACCAATATGTTGATTTTTAATCATTTGGCAAACTTACTACGACAAATCAGTAAAAGAGCAGGAAATGACAACATTGCTAATACGTTACTTTGATTCCTATATATTTACACTTGGAGCAGAGAGAAGGACGATATTCGCGCGGAGAATCTATATTGTGGCGGGTTATTAGTAGATTAAAGAAAATTTTTGTTTATGTATATGAGAAATAGCACGCTCAGACCTCAATGCGTGTGCTTTTCGGGTAATTCTAGTAAAATATCAGTTTTCGACCAATTGTGAACCCATTCTTGACATTTAGTCGTGAATATTACTTTCGGAACCAGATAACCGGAAAATTGAATGCGATTCATCCGCTTCGTTGCAGGCATTCGCCGCATTTTCACGTATTATTGCGTTTAGAATGTAGAAATCTCATCCTTCTATGTTGAAAATCAGTATTTATCGGTATATAACGGAATATGAGCGATAGCGGAACTTTTATTCATTCATATTCACGTGTCAACCATAGTGGAGTACGATTTGTGCGCGATAAATCAATATTTCATTAGGTTTTTACTGAATTGGAGCGTAATTTTGTTATTTTTTATGAGAAATATCACGCTCAGAACCCAAAACGTGTGCTTTTTTGGGTTATTCTAGTAATATATCAGTATTTTACCGAATTGGAACCCATTCTTGACTATTTTTTAAATATGCACGCGTTGACTAGAAATATAGATAAAAGTGAAAAGATATCTTTGTAATTGTTGGCACAATCGTTTATCTTAGGTTTGTCAACTTGTTTCTTTAGATTTGTCATCTTGTTTTCTTAGGTTTGCATAATTGTCAGTTTCAGGTGTTCCATCCAAAAAACTTGAAGGTTACGTAACGGATCTTCTGTGACCTAAAGTACAGTAGAATGCAAACGTTCTACTGAACTACTGATATATCGTAAATTAATCGCACATCTTAGGGTTTGGAACGTATTTTAAAGCAAAATTACCCCAAATACGCATCGGATTTGTTTTTATGAACCAATATGTTGATTTTTAATCATTTGGCAAACTTACTACGACAAATCAGTAAAAGAGCAGGAAATGACAAAATTGCTAATACGTTACTTTGATTTCTACATATTTACGCTTGGAGCAGAGAGAAGGACGATATTCGCGCGGAATATCTATATTGTGGCGGGTTATAAGTAGATTAAAGCGAATTTTTGTTCTCGTATATGAGAAATAGCACGCTCACACCTCAATGCGTGTGCTTTTCGGGTTAATCTAGTTCAATATCAGTGTTCGACCGATTTTGAGCCCATTCTTGACATTAAGTCGTGAATATTACTTTCGGAACCGGATAACGGAAAATTTGCATACGATTCATCCGCTTCGTAGCAGTAACTTGCCGCATTTTCACGTATTATTGCGTTGAGAATGTAGAAATATCACCTTTCTTTGTTGAAAATCAGTATTTATCGGTATTTAACGGAATATGAGGGATAGCGGAACTTTTATTCCTGCATATTCACGTTTCAACCACAGTGGAGAACGATTTGTGCACGATAAATCAATATTTCATTAGGTTTTTACTGAATCGAAGCGTATTTTTGTTATTTTTATAGAAATAGCACGCTCAGAAACCAAAACGTGTGCTTACTCGGGTTATTCTAGTTCAATATCAGTTTTTGACCGATTGTGAACCCATTCTTGACATTTAGTCGTGAATATTATTTTTGGAACCAGATGACCGGAAAATTGCATGCGATTTATCCGCTTCGTAGCAGAAATTAGCCGCATTTTCACGTATTTGCGCGTTTAGAATTCATAAATATCACCTTTCTTTGTTGAAAATCAGTTATTATCGGTATATTACGGAATTTGACCGATAGCAATACATTTATTTATAAATATTCGCGTTTCAACCATAGTTGAGTACGATTTGTGCGCGATAAATTAATATTTCATTAGGTTTTTACTGAATTGAAGCGTGATTTTGTTATTTTATATGAGAAATAGCACTCTCAGAACCCAATACGTGTGCTTTTTGGGTTATTCTAGTTCAATATCAGTGTTCGACCGATTTTCAGCCCATTCTTGACATTAAGTCGTGAATATTACTTTCGGAACCGGATAACGGAAAATTTGCATACGATTCATCCGCTTCGTAGCAGATACTTAACGCATTTTCACGTATTATCGCGTTTAGAATGTGAGAATATTACATTTCTTTGTTGAAAATCTGTATTTTTCGGTTAATTACGGAATATGAGCGATAGCGGAACTTCTATTCCTGCATATTCACGTTTCAACCACAGTGGAGAACGATTTGTGCACGATAAATCAATATTTCATTAGGTTTTTACTGAATTGAAGCGTATTTTTGTTATTTTTATAGAAATAGCACGCTCAGAAACCAAAACGTGTGCTTACTCGGGTTATTCTAGTTCAATATCAGTTTTTGACCGATTGTGAACCCATTCTTGACATTTAGTCGTGAATATTATTTTTGGAACCAGATGACCGGAAAATTGCATGCGATTTATCCGCTTCGTAGCAGAAATTAGCCGCATTTTCACGTATTTTCGCCTTTAGAATGTAGTATTATCACCTTTCTTTGTTGAAAATCAGTAATTATCGGTATATTACGGAATATGAGCGATAGCAATACATTTATTTATACATATTCGCGTTTCAACCATAGTTGAGTACGATTTGTGCACGATAAATCAATATTTCATTAGGTTTTTACTGAACTGAAGCGTAATTTTGTTATTTTTTATGAGAAATAGCACGCTCAGAACCCAAAACGTGTGCTTTTTGGGTTATTCTAGTATAATATCAGTATTTTTCCGAATTGCAACCCATTCTTGACTATTTTTTAAATATGCACGCGTTGACTAGAAATATAGATAGAAGTAAAAAGATATCTGTGTAAGTATTGGCACAATCGTTTATCTTAGGTTTGTCAACTAGTTTCATTAGATTTGCCCTCTTGTTTTCTTAGGTTTGCTAAATTGTCAGTTTCAGGTGTGCCATACAAAAAATTTTAAGGTTACGTAACGGATCTTCTGTGACCTAAAGTACAGTAGAATTCAAACGTTCTACTGAACTACTGATATATCGTAAATAAATTGCACATCTTAGGGTTTGGAAGGTATTTTGCAGCAAAATTACCCCAAATACGCATCGGATTTGTTTTTACGAACCAATATGTTGATTTTTAATAATTTGGCAAATTTACTACGACATATCAGTAAAAGAGCAGGAAATGACAAAATTGCTAATACGTTACTTTGATTTCTACATATTTACGCTTGGAGCAGAGAGAAGGACGATATTCGCGCGGAATATCTATATTGTGGCGGATTATAAGTAGATTAAAGCTAATTTTTGTTTATGTATATGAGAAATAGCACGCTCAGACCTCAATGCGTGTGCTTTTCGGGTAATTCTAGTAAAATATCAGTTTTCGACCAATTGTGAACCCATTCTTGACATTTAGTCGTGAATATTATTTTCGGAACCAGATGACCGGTAAATTGCATGCGATTCATCCGATTCGTGGCAGGCATTCGCCGCATTTTCACGTATTATCGCGTTTAGAATGTAGAAATATCACCTTTCTTTGTTGAAAATCAGTAATTATCTGTATATTACGGAATTTGAGCGATAGCAAAACATTTATGTATACATTTTCGCGTTTCAACCATAGCTGAGTACGATTTGTGCACGATAAATCAATATTTCTATATATTTAAAAGAGCGGGATGTGACAAAATTGCTAATATGTTACTTTGATTTCTACATATTTACGCTTGAAGCAGAGAGAAGGACGATATTCGCGCGGAATATCTATATTGTGGCGGGTTATTAGTAGATTAAAGCGAATTTTTGTTTATGTTTATGAGAAATAGCACGCTCAGACCTCAATGCGTGTGCTTTTCGTGTTATTCTAGTAAAATATCAGTTTTCGACCGATTGTGAACCCATTCTTGACATTTAGTCGTGATTATTATTTTTGGAACCAGATGACCGGAAAATTGCATGCGATTGATCCGCTTTGTAGCAGAAATTCGCCGCATTTCCACGTATTATTGCGTTTAGAATGTAGAAATATCACCCTTTTTTGTTGAAAATCAGTATTTATCGGTATATAACGGAATATGAGCGATAGCGGAACTTTTATTCATTCATATTCACGTGTCAACCATAGTGGAGAACGATTTGTACGCGATAAATCAATATTTCATTAGGTTTTTACTGAATTAATGGGTAATTTTGTTATCTTATATAGAAATAGCACCTTCAGAACCCATAACGTGTGCTTTTTTGGGTTAATCTAGTTCAATATCAGTGTTCGACCGATTTTAAGCCCATTCTTGACATTAAGTCGTGAATATTACTTTCAGAACCGGAAAACGGAAAATTTGCATACGATTCATCCGCTTAGTAGCAGTTACTTGCCGCATTTTCACGTATTATTGCGTTTAGAATGTAGAAATATCACCTTTCTTTGTTGAAAATCAGTATTTATCGGTATATAACGGAAAATGAGCGATAGCGGAACTTTTATTCATGCATATGCACCTTTCAACCATAGTGGAGTACGGTTTGTGCGCGATAAACAATATTTTATTAGGTTTTTACTGAATTGAAGCGTATTTTGGTTATTTTTTATAGAAATAGCACGCTCAGAACCCAAAACGTGTGCTTCTTCGGGTTATTCTAGTGCAATATCAGTGTTCGACTGATTTTCAGCCCATTCTTGACATTAAGTCGTGAATATTACTTTCGGAACCGGATAACGGAAAATTTGCATACGATTCATACGCTTCGTAGCAGAAATTAGCCGCATTATCACGTATTATTGCATTAGGAATGTAGAAATATCACCTTTCTTTGTTAAAAATCAGTATTTATCGGAATATAACGGAATATAAGCGATAGCGGAAATTTATTCATGCATATTCACGTTTCAACCATAGTTGAGTACGATTTGTGCGCGATAAATGAATATTTCATTAGCTTTTTACTGAATTGAAGCGTAATTTTGTTATTTTTTATAGAAATAGAACCTTCAGAACCAAAAACGTGTTTTTCTTCGATTTATTCTAGTTCAATATCAGTGTTCGACCGATTTTAAGCCCATTTTTGACATTAAGTCGTGAATATCACTTTCAGAACCGGAAAAGGGAAAATTTGCATACGATTCATCCGCTTTGTAGCAGTAACTTGCCGAATTTTCATGTATTATTGCGTTTATAATGTAGAAATATCGCCTTTCTTGGTTGAAAATCAGTATTTTTCGGTTAATTACGGAATATGAGCGATAGCGGAACTTCTATTCCTGCATATTCACGTTTAAACCACAGTGGAGAACGATTTGTGCACGATAAATCAATATTTTATTAGGTTTTTACTGAATTGAAGCGTATTATTGTTATTTTTTATAGAAATAGCACGCTCAGAAACGAAAACGTGTGCTTCCTCGGGTTATTCTAGTTCAATATCAGTTTTTGACCGATTGTGAACCCATTCTTGACATTAAGTCGCGAATATTATTTTTGGAACCAGATGACCGGAAAATTGCATGCGATTGATCCGCTTCGTAGCAGAAATTAGCCGCATTTTCACGTATTATCGCGTTTAGAATGTGAGAATATTAAATTTCTTTCTTGAAAATCAGTATTTTTCGGTTTATTACGGAATTTGAGCGATAGCAATACATTTATTTATACATATTCGTGTTTCAACCATAGTTGAGTACGATTTGTGCGCGATAAACAATATTTTATTAGGTTTTCACTGAATTGAAGCGTATTTTGGTTATTTTTTATAGAAATAGCACGCACAGAACCCAAAAAGTGTGCTTCTTCGGATTATTCTAGTGCAATATCAGTTTTCGTTCGATTTTGAGCCCATTCTTGACATTAAGTCGTGAATATTACTTTCGGAACCGGATCACGGAAAATTTGCATACGATTCATCCGCGTCGTAGCAGATACTTAACGCATTTTCACGTATTATCGCGTTTAGAATGTGAGAATATTACATTTCTTTGTTGAAAATCAGTATTTTTCGGTTTATTACGGAATTTGAGCGATAGCGGAACTTTTATTCATGCATATTTACGTTTCAACCATAGTGGAGTTCGGTTTGTGCGCGATAAACAATATTTTATTAGGTTTTTACTGAATGGAAGCGTACTTTTGTCATTTTTTATAGAAATAGCACGCTCAGAACCCAAAACGTGTGCTTTTTGGGTTATTCTAGTAATATATCAGTATTTTACCGAATTGGAACCCATTCTTGACTATTTTTTAAATATGCACGCGTTGAATAGAAATATAGATAAAAGTGAAAAGATATTTTTGTAAGTGTTGGCACAATCGTTTATCTTAGGTTTTTCAACTTCTTTCTTTAGATTTGTCATCTTGTTTTCTTAGGTTTGCCAAATTGTCAGTTTCAGGGATGCCATCCAAAAAATTTCAAGGTTACGTAACGGATCTTCTGTGACCTAAAGTACAGTAGAATGCAAAAGTTCTACTGAACTACTGATATATCGTAAATAAATTGCACATCTTACGGTTTGGAAGGTATTTTGCAGCAAAATTACCCCAAATACGCATCGGATGTGTTTTTACGAACCAATATGTTGATTTTTAATCATTTGGCAAACTTACTACGACAAATCAGTAAAAGAGCAGGAAATGACAACATTGCTAATACGTTACTTTGATTCCTATATATTTACACTTGGAGCAGAGAGAAGGACGATATTCGCGCGGAGAATCTATATTGTGGCGGGGTTATTAGTAGATTAAAGAAAATTTTTGTTTATGTATATGAGAAATAGCACGCTCAGACCTCAATGCGTGTGCTTTTCGGGTTATTCTAGTAAAATATCAGTTTTCGACCAATTGTGAACCCATTCTTGACATTTAGTCGTGAATATTACTTTCGGAACCAGAGAACCGGAAAATTGAATGCGATTCATCCGCTTCGTTGCAGGCATTCGCCGCATTTTCACGTATTATTGCGTTTAGAATGTAGAAATATCACCTTTCTTTGTTGAAAATCAGTAATTATCTGTATATTACGGAATTTGAGCGATAGCAAAACATTTATGTATACATTTTCGCGTTTCAACCATAGCTGAGTACGATTTGTGCACGATAAATCAATATTTCATTAGGTTTTTACTGAATTAATGGGTAATTTTGTTATCTTATATAGAAATAGCACCTTCAGAACCCATAACGTGTGCTTTTTTGGGTTAATCTAGTTCAATATCAGTGTTCGACCGATTTTAAGCCCATTCTTGACATTAAGTCGTGAATATTACTTTCAGAACCGGAAAACGGAAAATTTGCATACGATTCATCCGCTTAGTAGCAGTTACTTGCCGCATTTTCACGTATTATTGCGTTTAGAATGTAGAAATATCACCTTTCTTTGTTTAAAATCAGTATTTATCGGTAAACAACTGAATATGAGAGATAGTGGAACTTTTATTCATGCATATGCACCTTTCAACCATAGTGGAGTACGGTTTGTGCGCGATAAACAATATTTCATTAGGTTTTTACTGAATTGAAGCGTATTTTGGTTATTTTTTATAGAAATAGCACGCTCAGAACCCAAAACGTGTGCTTCTTCGGGTTATTCTAGTGCAATATCAGTGTTCGACTGATTTTCAGCCCATTCTTGACATTAAGTCGTGAATATTACTTTCGGAACCGGATAACGGAAAATTTGCATACGATTCATACGCTTCGTAGCAGAAATTAGCCGCATTATCACGTATTATTGCATTAGGAAAGTAGAAATATCACCTTTCTTTGTTAAAAATCAGTATTTATCGGAATATAACGGAATATAAGCGATAGCGGAAATTTATTCATGCATATTCACGTTTCAACCATAGTTGAGTACGATTTGTGCGCGATAAATGAATATTTCATTAGCTTTTTACTGAATTGAAGCGTAATTTTGTTATTTTTTATAGAAAAAGAACCTTCAGAACCAAAAACGTGTTTTTCTTCGATTTATTCTAGTTCAATATCAGTGTTCGACCGATTTTAAGCCCATTTTTGACATTAAGTCGTGAATATCACTTTCAGAACCGGAAAAGGGAAAATTTGCATACGATTCATCCGCTTTGTAGCAGTAACTTGCCGAATTTTCATGTATTATTGCGTTTATAATGTAGAAATATCGCCTTTCTTGGTTGAAAATCAGTATTTTTCGGTTAATTACGGAATATGAGCGATAGCGGAACTTCTATTCCTGCATATTCACGTTTAAACCACAGTGGAGAACGATTTGTGCACGATAAATCAATATTTTATTAGGTTTTTACTGAATTGAAGCGTATTATTGTTATTTTTTATAGAAATAGCACGCTCAGAAACGAAAACGTGTGCTTCCTCGGGTTATTCTAGTTCAATATCAGTTTTTGACCGATTGTGAACCCATTCTTGACATTTAGTCGCGAATATTATTTTTGGAACCAGATGACCGGAAAATTGCATGCGATTGATCCGCTTCGTAGCAGAAATTAGCCGCATTTTCACGTATTATCGCGTTTAGAATGTGAGAATATTAAATTTCTTTCTTGAAAATCAGTATTTTTCGGTTTATTACGGAATTTGAGCGATAGCAATACATTTATTTATACATATTCGTGTTTCAACCATAGTTGAGTACGATTTGTGCGCGATAAACAATATTTTATTAGGTTTTCACTGAATTGAAGCGTATTTTGGTTATTTTTTATAGAAATAGCACGAACAGAACCCAAAAAGTGTGCTTTTTCGGATTATTCTAGTGCAATATCAGTTTTCGTTCGATTTTGAGCCCATTCTTGACATTAAGTCGTGAATATTACTTTCGGAACCGGATCACGGAAAATTTGCATACGATTCATCCGCGTCGTAGCAGATACTTAACGCATTTTCACGTATTATCGCGTTTAGAATGTGAGAATATTACATTTCTTTGTTGAAAATCAGTATTTTTCGGTTTATTACGGAATTTGAGCGATAGCGGAACTTTTATTCATGCATATTTACGTTTCAACCATAGTGGAGTTCGGTTTGTGCGCGATAAACAATATTTTATTAGATTTTTACTGAATGGAAGCGTACTTTTGTCATTTTTTATAGAAATAGCACGCTCAGAACCCAAAACGTGTGCTTTTTGGGTTATTCTAGTAATATATCAGTATTTTACCGAATTGGAACCCATTCTTGACTATTTTTTAAATATGCACGCGTTGAATAGAAATATAGATAAAAGTGAAAAGATATTTTTGTAAGTGTTGGCACAATCGTTTATCTTAGGTTTTTCAACTTCTTTCTTTAGATTTGTCATCTTGTTTTCTTAGGTTTGCCAAATTGTCAGTTTCAGGGATGCCATCCAAAAAATTTCAAGGTTACGTAACGGATCTTCTGTGACCTAAAGTACAGTAGAATGCAAAAGTTCTACTGAACTACTGATATATCGTAAATAAATTGCACATCTTACGGTTTGGAAGGTATTTTGCAGCAAAATTACCCCAAATACGCATCGGATGTGTTTTTACGAACCAATATGTTGATTTTTAATCATTTGGCAAACTTACTACGACAAATCAGTAAAAGAGCAGGAAATGACAACATTGCTAATACGTTACTTTGATTCCTATATATTTACACTTGGAGCAGAGAGAAGGACGATATTCGCGCGGAGAATCTATATTGTGGCGGGTTATTAGTAGATTAAAGAAAATTTTTGTTTATGTATATGAGAAATAGCACGCTCAGACCTCAATGCGTGTGCTTTTCGGGTAATTCTAGTAAAATATCAGTTTTCGACCAATTGTGAACCCATTCTTGACATTTAGTCGTGAATATTACTTTCGGAACCAGATAACCGGAAAATTGAATGCGATTCATCCGCTTCGTTGCAGGCATTCGCCGCATTTTCACGTATTATTGCGTTTAGAATGTAGAAATCTCATCCTTCTATGTTGAAAATCAGTATTTATCGGTATATAACGGAATATGAGCGATAGCGGAACTTTTATTCATTCATATTCACGTGTCAACCATAGTGGAGTACGATTTGTGCGCGATAAATCAATATTTCATTAGGTTTTTACTGAATTGGAGCGTAATTTTGTTATTTTTTATGAGAAATATCACGCTCAGAACCCAAAACGTGTGCTTTTTGGGTTATTCTAGTAATATATCAGTATTTTACCGAATTGGAACCCATTCTTGACTATTTTTTAAATATGCACGCGTTGACTAGAAATATAGATAAAAGTGAAAAGATATCTTTGTAATTGTTGGCACAATCGTTTATCTTAGGTTTGTCAACTTGTTTCTTTAGATTTGTCATCTTGTTTTCTTAGGTTTGCATAATTGTCAGTTTCAGGTGTTCCATCCAAAAAACTTGAAGGTTACGTAACGGATCTTCTGTGACCTAAAGTACAGTAGAATGCAAACGTTCTACTGAACTACTGATATATCGTAAATTAATCGCACATCTTAGGGTTTGGAACGTATTTTAAAGCAAAATTACCCCAAATACGCATCGGATTTGTTTTTATGAACCAATATGTTGATTTTTAATCATTTGGCAAACTTACTACGACAAATCAGTAAAAGAGCAGGAAATGACAAAATTGCTAATACGTTACTTTGATTTCTACATATTTACGCTTGGAGCAGAGAGAAGGACGATATTCGCGCGGAATATCTATATTGTGGCGGGTTATAAGTAGATTAAAGCGAATTTTTGTTCTCGTATATGAGAAATAGCACGCTCACACCTCAATGCGTGTGCTTTTCGGGTTAATCTAGTTCAATATCAGTGTTCGACCGATTTTGAGCCCATTCTTGACATTTAGTCGTGAATATTATTTTCGGAACCAGATGACCGGTAAATTGCATGCGATTCATCCGATTCGTGGCAGGCATTCGCCGCATTTTCACGTATTATCGCGTTTAGAATGTAGAAATATCACCTTTCTTTGTTGAAAATCAGTAATTATCTGTATATTACGGAATTTGAGCGATAGCAAAACATTTATGTATACATTTTCGCGTTTCAACCATAGCTGAGTACGATTTGTGCACGATAAATCAATATTTCTATATATTTAAAAGAGCGGGATGTGACAAAATTGCTAATATGTTACTTTGATTTCTACATATTTACGCTTGAAGCAGAGAGAAGGACGATATTCGCGCGGAATATCTATATTGTGGCGGGTTATTAGTAGATTAAAGCGAATTTTTGTTTATGTTTATGAGAAATAGCACGCTCAGACCTCAATGCGTGTGCTTTTCGTGTTATTCTAGTAAAATATCAGTTTTCGACCGATTGTGAACCCATTCTTGACATTTAGTCGTGATTATTATTTTTGGAACCAGATGACCGGAAAATTGCATGCGATTGATCCGCTTTGTAGCAGAAATTCGCCGCATTTCCACGTATTATTGCGTTTAGAATGTAGAAATATCACCCTTTTTTGTTGAAAATCAGTATTTATCGGTATATAACGGAATATGAGCGATAGCGGAACTTTTATTCATTCATATTCACGTGGTCAACCATAGTGGAGAACGATTTGTACGCGATAAATCAATATTTCATTAGGTTTTTACTGAATTAATGGGTAATTTTGTTATCTTATATAGAAATAGCACCTTCAGAACCCATAACGTGTGCTTTTTTGGGTTAATCTAGTTCAATATCAGTGTTCGACCGATTTTAAGCCCATTCTTGACATTAAGTCGTGAATATTACTTTCAGAACCGGAAAACGGAAAATTTGCATACGATTCATCCGCTTAGTAGCAGTTACTTGCCGCATTTTCACGTATTATTGCGTTTAGAATGTAGAAATATCACCTTTCTTTGTTGAAAATCAGTATTTATCGGTATATAACGGAAAATGAGCGATAGCGGAACTTTTATTCATGCATATGCACCTTTCAACCATAGTGGAGTACGGTTTGTGCGCGATAAACAATATTTTATTAGGTTTTTACTGAATTGAAGCGTATTTTGGTTATTTTTTATAGAAATAGCACGCTCAGAACCCAAAACGTGTGCTTCTTCGGGTTATTCTAGTGCAATATCAGTGTTCGACTGATTTTCAGCCCATTCTTGACATTAAGTCGTGAATATTACTTTCGGAACCGGATAACGGAAAATTTGCATACGATTCATACGCTTCGTAGCAGAAATTAGCCGCATTATCACGTATTATTGCATTAGGAATGTAGAAATATCACCTTTCTTTGTTAAAAATCAGTATTTATCGGAATATAACGGAATATAAGCGATAGCGGAAATTTATTCATGCATATTCACGTTTCAACCATAGTTGAGTACGATTTGTGCGCGATAAATGAATATTTCATTAGCTTTTTACTGAATTGAAGCGTAATTTTGTTATTTTTTATAGAAATAGAACCTTCAGAACCAAAAACGTGTTTTTCTTCGATTTATTCTAGTTCAATATCAGTGTTCGACCGATTTTAAGCCCATTTTTGACATTAAGTCGTGAATATCACTTTCAGAACCGGAAAAGGGAAAATTTGCATACGATTCATCCGCTTTGTAGCAGTAACTTGCCGAATTTT